>CM065639.1:55026217-55181652 GCA_033220585.1 Dipteronia sinensis
AGAAACTTGTATATTTTCTTTTTGACTCAATGACCGGAAGGCCTGTACATAATCCTTTACTCACCACCAAATATAGATGACTATCCTATCAAATCATTTCATCAGGATTAATATTCACATTAAGACATTGAAAACAAGTATTGCTAATTTGTATAAAAGATAAAAGAAAACAGTATTAACAGAAAATAATATAGAACTTCAGTTACCAATTATTAGACTAAATAAATAACCTCAAATGATCAAGAAAGAGCATATGCAGACCCATTGATTCCCAACAGAGAGTTAACCCTTTCTCCTCTGGAAAGAAGAAAGATCCCTTAAGGCTCAAGTAGGCATCTACCACCCAAAAGAAGAACTCTACGATGGATCACTGTTCTAGTGAAGTCAAAGGATTGCCAGTGAGCTTTTGAAGGAAACAGCTTCCCCCTACTATCTCCTAAATGAGTTCAAATACATAAAGGACGTATATGAATCTACCTTATGTATGAAAGAGAAGAGGAGGAGAAGAGGAGGATTAGAGGAATACAATTGATATTACAAATATTAATAAGAATGGCCATCAAAGTTCAAGCATCCACGTGCTTCTAGCTTGGGTGCCACTAGGAAGGCAAAGCTATAACTCATAACTGACCAGAAGCAATGCGCAGACAGATCAAGAAAAAACAAAAGAGAAGAAACTACCATCCCAGTTTATCTTTGAACTGATCAAGCAAAAAAGTATCGGTACATCATGACAGTAACAGCTCTATGGTTTTAGATTAGTTTTGCTTCACACAAACATGTATGTAAATCTTCATGGTTATATTATATACTTTTCCATCAAATAATATTAAAAGAGTTTATGCAGATTGTTCAGAGAAATCTAAAACAAATATGAATAGATTCCCACTGCATGTAACAACCCTTACCAGCATCGGAAACTTCTCTTGTAGTTGCATGATCTGGATCAGATGCTGCTCGTTTCTTACTTCTTTTTTTATTTTGGGCTGAAGCAGCTTCTACTTCTAATTCTGAATCATGGGGACCTGTCACAATTTTTCTCTGATTATATTACAGAAATTCCATAAGAAACAGTTTACATGAAACCATCACAATGATGACTCCTTTGGCATCATACCAAATTCAAGTGAACATAATATCAAAGTATGAACTGCTTGGCCTTTATAACATTGTGTCAAGCCAAATAATGATTATTATTTGTTTAATGAAAACTATAAAGGGGGGATCAGGGGAGGGATTTAAACTACCTAATTAAGTACTTTGATGTTTTACTTATCATTATGGTGATTCAATGTCATAACTTTACTCAGCACTTCAGCTTAAGGGGAAAAAAGAGGTCAAGAAAGAAACAAAAAAAAAAAAACAAGGTATAGGATATGGTTCCTCACTGTTATACAAATAAATAAATAAAAACCTAAATAGATTAACAAGAACCACAAAAACCACCTGCAGAGGAAAAAACAGAAATCCCAACAAAAGTGAATCCAATTAAAAGTACATTAGCGTCAATTAATTTTCTTATATATCTGTTTTACTGTTATATTTTGGAAATTGTTTATATATTATAGGATAGCCTTACAAATCAAAAAACAAGCCTATTTGGGTTGTGATTTCCATTGCTATATGAACCCTTCTCTTTCTATTATCTTTTCAATGTGAGAATTAGTTCCATGTTCTCTAGCTCACATTTGGGTTATCTAACAAACTTAATAACATTTGAAATATATATATTTTATTTTCTATTTATTACATTTACCTGTCAGCAACTTGATAGCCAATATATAAATAAATAAGCAAAGAAAACTTGTCATACCTTGCACAGCAGGAAGCACATTTTCTTGAACAGTGTCAGCTGCATCTCCAGCAGCAATAACAATGTTTTCCCCTGGGATACCAATATTGACAAGACTAAACTGTGGAGAATCTATTGAACCATAACTGATAAGCGCTGTCACCCGTCCAACCATTTCTACAGCATTCAATCTGGCAGCAATAATAGCAGTGTGACTCTTCTTCACATTTACACTGTTTTGTTGGTCTACATCAGCTTTGTTAGCTTTTACAGTGATCTTTGCTGGATTAATTTCTTCGTCCTGTGAATCATTCTTCAAATGCCACACATAAGCTACACCAGATTCCGAAAGAGCTAATATGACTGCACCACTGTCTTCATTGCAACCTTTCTTGCATTCAATAGCTAATGGAGGATGCCGCATAGAAAGAACAGGACCGCCACATGCAGTTTTGGAATTGAAATCACACCTCCACACTTGAAGATGTTTCTCCCCAGAACCTGATGTAACAATGGTCTTTGCATCATCAGATATAGATATGCAATGAACCGGAACCTGTAAACAAAGAAGCCAAAAGAGAAAATGTCTTAAGCATATAAACAGATCATCAAACTATATGGGCAAGTTAAGTAACTCACCACGTCATCTGAGAATTTCAAAACCTCTTTCCCATTTTCCAAGCTTAGGACCCGAATCCCAACACCGGCTAAAGCACAAACTTTTGCATCTGCCACATTAATGGAACGAGATAACATAGAAGAACAAGAAATATCACATTGTGATGCAACGGATTTCAAATAACGTACTTACCAAACGAAAAGGCTGAAGAAGAGATGGACTTTTTTGAAGCTTTGAAGTCTCCTAACAGTTCTCCAGTTTGCGATTCCAACTCAGAAACCATTCCATTTATTCCAACAACATGTAGACTGCGGCCTTTATTTGCAAAAGCAAGACCAGCAAGTCCACTACAGAAAGAAAGTGAACAAAATTACTCATCTATCCGGTACTAACCTGTATCAGACCATGCATAGAAATTCTTTGCAACAAGATATACAAGGTTAACTTGCAATAAAAGAATAAACAATTAACATGGTCAATACGCTATCTTTAAAGTAAAGTAAACAGACAAATAGAATCATAAGATTATTGTTATCATGCTGCCATTTATCATTAATTCAAACACATCCATGTACAAAACTATTTGTCCGTGAGCATGCTATAATAGTATCGCACTCAAGTTTCAAGCAAAAACATACCCAGGATGGCGTCCAGTAGATTTCCACTTCCTTTCACCAGTAAAAACATTAATTGTCATGATGTCCCCATCATTTGTCCCAAGAGCTAACAAGAGAGTACCACGTTCTTTTTTACGCTAAAAGTTCAAAAGCAACAGAAGAATCATACAACTAGTAAAAAATAAAGTGTTAGCTTCAAGCAGTGAATATGAAAGAGAATCAATCAAAAAATCCAAAAGACATTTCCCAAGTGTTGGAGTCCACCTTCTTTCCAACAAAACTGCATGCTATACATGAATGACCCACAACAGGATCTTCATCTGATGGCTTCCACTCTGCCGATAAACTTCCATCGATTGTGCTCCATATCTACATATACATGATATTAATTTATCTACTAAAAGAAAACTTATGTTAACATGCATGCCTGGCATGAGTAAAATTTTCGAATATTAGCGTGAAATTGACCTTTAATTTCACAGTTACGACAAATTACTGAATTGAAGTCCAAATAAAATTGTAAATATAAACACTAGAAAACAAACAACAAACGTTCAGAAGTCAGCGTAAGTTGCATCCCCTCACCGTAAGTTATCGCGTAATTTTAAGTGCTAAACAAATTTATTGACACAAATACCTAATGCTAACCATGAATTACAAACGTATGTTCATATGAAACAGTACCAAAATCCGAAAAAACACAACAAGGCTCGCCTCGAAAGCCATTTGTTCCCAATACTAACTTCCTCCTGACTCAAGTTGGTGGGAAAATTCCCCATCACAAGAACTCCCTGTATTCTCATTCTCACGCAAAATAAATAAATAAATAAATAAATAACAAAGAAAAAGTTAAAAATGAAATGTTTCTAAAACATAATGACTAATATAAATACCAGTCAACCATTTGCTATAAGGAATTACCTTAAAGCAATTGCTTTCATTTTCAAAGCAATTGTCTCAATGGGTAGACAAAACCCAGCTAAATTTGCTTCTTTTTTTTCAAAAAAGAAAAACAAGCACTCCCAACCACAACAGCATATTTTTTACATTTCACTCGAAACAATAAAACATAGACAGAAAAAAAATGAATGTCTTCATAACAAGCATAAATTCACTAACTCGATGTAATCCAATAATCAACACTAACAAGCAAAATAATAATAACAATAATAATAATCATCTATTTGTATTAATTATTATTACCAGTATATACAAACGTATTACATACATAGAGAGGAAGAGATAAAGGATGTACCTTGACGACGCCGTTTGGGGATAAAACGGCGAGAAAGTCGCCGTCGGGAGTGAAGGAGGTGATGAGAGACTTGAGCTTCTGTCTCGCCATCGCTTCAAAGTTTTAGAGAGCTAAAGTGTTTTGTGTTTTTAGAGAGAGAGAGAGAGAGAGACCAAAACAAGGGTTTTGGGTTTATATCTTATTATTATTATTATTATTATTATTATATATTTTTTAACTAATCTTTTTTTATTATTATTATGGTAATATGGTATTGATGTTTGACCTTAGTTTAGTAATTTTACAAAAATCTCGTTCTCAAAGATTTTTATTTTTTAACTATTTTTTTAAGCTTTTCAAAAAAAATATTATTTTAAGTTGTTTTTCTTTTTTAATTATCACAAATTTACAGTTGAAAAATAACATAATTGGAATACTTAATTGCATTGCCGTGATATCTATTGAGATTTGTTACTAGACCAACCCAAACCTAAGTAACAACCCAAACCTAGTATATTATAGGAGGTTTATATGATGTGAAATTGTTTTAGATTTTTTTTTTTTTAAGTGACAAACTGTTCTAGTTGAAACTATAATATTGTGTTTTAATTTAGGTCATACATCAAGTGTTTTTTTTTCTTAATCCATTCTTTATTTTATTTTATATTTGGAAAACCATTACAATTTTTTAATTTTTCTTCTGTCCAAGCTTGCTTAGATCTCTCGGTGCGTTGGGCACGACTCAAGGATTTAACTACAATAAAATAATTATATTGTTGTTGGAATAAATACTAGGCATTAGATTTTAATCCCTCATAACATTCAAGGGTTTTAAAAAAAATTGATTATATAGATAACTACCCATTAACGATACAAGAACCGTATAACAGCTAAGCTAAACCCACTACTCAAATATCAACTCTTAACAAGTTAGTAAAATTTGAACCATCTCGCGGTGTGTTGGGCATGACTCAAGTATCTGCTCGTACGAATGAGTAAATTTTGAACCATCTCGTGGTTTAAATAAATAAGGTGGGATTTGAACCGTTTCATGGTTTAAATACTTTTACGTTTTCATTGCACCACAGGGCAATGCTCGATCAACATTGCCAAACTAAATCACAACTTTTTACTGTTCTTCATATAGAAGTACTTTCACAAAAAGAAGAAATAACATTTCAAAACAAATTATGGTGGAGTTCCATTTTTAGTAAAAAAAAAATGTGTTTTTGTTAAAAAAATTAATGGTCATTAGTAATTTAGTCTTTTTAACGGTCAAACTTGGTCAATGGTTAAGTTTGACTAAAGATAGAGAATATATCAATTATTGATAAAGTTGTTTTTATGTGTAAGATGGCAAAGCTATGAGAGATTTAGTGCAATTTGCTCATTGATAAAGTTGTTTTTAAAGAGTAAAATGACAAACATCAGGGATTTAGTGCAATTTGCTCATTTTACTATATCGATGTTTGACTTCAGTTTCATAGTTCTATTAAAATCTCATACTTATAAGATATTAATTTTTTTAACTATAACAAATTTTACAGTTGAAAAAAAAATTGAATAAATAATTTCATTAATGTGATGTGAGGAATTTGTTAATAGAGCAACCCTTGTCGGAGGGTTTACATGATATGACAAATTGATTCTTTATATCATTGTGTTTTAATATAAGTCATAACTTTTCGAATTTGTTCTTTATTATATTCTATATTTGAAAAACCTCTGCAAATTTTTATTTTCTATTTTTTTCATGGAAGAGACTTTGCTTAGATCAAAGGTATCAAACCCTATGCGATGAGCGCAACTCAAATATGTTCTGAATAAAAACTTCACACTTGCACTTTTTATAAAATAGATGAAATTTGAACCATCTCATGAGTCATGACTTGAATACATCTTATGAAAAAAGAGAAGTACGACTAAACTCAACATTTTAGTTGATGTTTCAATTTTCATACTTTCATTTTGAACAATTGTACTTAAAATTGGGTAAAACATATTGTTCTCTGAATTAATTCATCAGTTAGGCTACGTTTGTGGTTGTTTTGTTAAAGAAAAAAATCTACTTATAGCTTCACTTGAGAAATAATCAACTTAACAAAAATTGATATGTGTTTGGTAAACTAGATTTTAAAATTGCTTTGCTTTTGAAATGATGGAAAATGTATTGAACAAAATTACTAAAATAGACATCATTAATAATATAAATATAAAACATATAAAAAGAAATAAATAAGAAATTTAAACAGAAAAAATATATATAACAAAGTCAACTCGTTGATCTAATACTGAGTTGTCGAGTCAACTCGCTCCCTCAACATTAAGTACTGAGTCAACTCGGCTAAGTCAAGCTTGTCAATTGAATCTCTGCAACTCAACTCCGAATCTGCCAGCGTCTCTCACTCGCCGGCAGCATCAAGAGATCGTCATCCTTCCTCTGTCGCCGTCGAGAGCTTGACCATCCTCCAACCCTCGCCGCCGACATCGTTTCCATCTCTGATCCTAAAGCGTTGAGAGATTTCGCCCCGGATCGCGAAATTGAAGGAGGATTCATCCTCTCCATTGCCGAACCGACATCTTTGGTGTGATGGAATCACGATGGAACTATGACGGAATCTCGACGGAAACAGAGGAGGCAACTGACCGTCGACTTCAATCGCGAAAACCAAGCACTCCCGCCCCCAAAAGCGGAGATCAGAGGAGGCAGCTAGCCGTCGACTTACTCCCGCCGACGACCTCGACGTCACCAGAGGTAACTGGCCGTCCTCCGGGCTCCATCATCGGTGGTGGGCCGGTGGCCATAACTATACGATTAACAAAAGTTATTTTTTAAATTTTTTTAATTTTTCAATGTTTAAAAATATTATTAATTCAAAAAAAATATCAATATTAAATAAAGGGGTATTATTGTCTTTATATTAAAATAGTAAGGATATTATAGACATTTTAAGGATAAGAAGTCAACTTCTCCAAAAATTAGCTTGGAAAAACAACCCCCACCCAACTTCTCAAAAGTTGTTTATTTGATGAGCAATTTATAAAATAAGTTGTTTTTAAGTAGTTTACCAAACACCCATTTACTCAAAACTTGAGAAATAAGTGATTATTTCTCAAACAAAAGCAACCCAAACATAGCCTTAATGTCCTATAGATGTCATACTGGTTTGGCTTATTTGTCTAGTAGAAAGGAGCCATAAAATGGTGTAATGACGACTTGTTTTTTTTATTGATGTTCTTCAAATAAAAGTACTTCTACAAAAAGAAAAAAAAAACAACAAATTATCCATCCAGTATTTATCATAAGCATTTTAGTTGGTTTCTCTAACTTGAAAACGTGCAGTCTTAATTAAACATCATAAAGAAAACGAATTTGTAATTTATAACACTAAAGTTGTGGATTAGAATGTTGTAAGTCAAATTTTAAATGTTAATCTTCTGCTGCTCTGCTTATGATTTTATGGCAATTCAAATTTATGGAAGACAAATTAAATTATTTATACAAATGCAAATAAAAACATGGAAGTTCTAACTAGAAATAAGAGGTGATTTAAACCCTTTTAAATGCAGCTCAGCAAATTGTCTAAATCAAACTCTTAGCTGATCCTTTGTTCTCCAAATCTAATCACAAGTTGATGATCCTGAATTACCACCAAATCTTGCTGTACTTCTCATCAGCAAAGTAATATATAAAACACAAAAAGTTTAGCGAAAAAGATAGGACAAACTAAAAAAAAAAAAAACACTAGCCATAGAAAGAGCACAACCTCCTAAAATTTAATGTTATCTTCAAGCCCTTTGGAAATGAGATGCTGCCATCAACGTTGATGATTATCAAATGTATCGAATGTGCGCATTTGTTGACCCCGCCAAAGCAATCCTTGGCTATTGTTTGTTCTCTGCGGAGGAAGACTGCCATTCGATCTGGGGTTACGATAAGTCTCCACATTATATCTGCCGTGATTTGCGCTTTCCTCTTGCAAATTATAATTCCACCTTGGGTCATGCGTGGGACCAAGGTTGGTGTCCATATTGTGCCTGCTACCATATGTATGGGATAGCGAGTTGTTGATCCATCTATGTCTAGGGTCATGATAGATGTACATGTTGTGCCTAAACCTCAACGCTCTCAGGTTACTATTCAATTGCTCTGTTCGGAGGTCTCTTCTATACAGGTATTCTTCCACTTCATGAATAAGATATGTTCCCAAAAGAATGATAAAAATGTTGGAAGGATCATCTAAGGAATTGTTGTTGGGTCGCATAAAGCTAAGGAAGTCCCTAAAGCCCCTAATACGCTCAAAAAGTTCCCAATTCTCCTCCCGAGCTGGATCCACCTCTGATGGTCGGATAGAAGGGTGATCTGACCTAGCATGTTTCCTGAGTTCTGAATAAGTCCCACTAAAATCACAATTCTCACAAGAACAACTCCTAACTTTAGAATTCAGAAACCGACGGGCATTCTCTACTACAATGCACCCATAGATCTCTCCTCGACAAAGAGGACAGCTAAGATTTGGTGGCAACAATCTCATGCCATGCTTGGATTGCCTGGGCAGTGAGGCTTCCTCCTTTGTTATAGAAGGGTTCATGCTTGTGGGGGGATTTTCTTGCACTGTTTCATTTGATGGAGTCGACTCTAATGTCTTATACTGATCAAGGCAATTGGAGTGTCGATAGCTTGTATCACACATGTAAGGTCGGCAGCCCTTTTCAGAAGAAGAACACTGCAAGAGAACAGCATTGTGGGGATGTTCCAGGCATATTGGGCACCTAGCTTCCTCCCACTCTTTCGTATCCTCAAGTGATCCAGACGGAAGTCCATTTTTGTACTGCTTGGCATCCCTAGAACTAGAACCGCAAGGGTAGGGAGATGCCCTAGACCGATCAAAAGACAAAGATTGGACCCTTCTATCCTTCGGCATTTTGGAAGTTATAATGTCACCACAGAAAACTAAATTCGCCTTTTGTAAAACTTCACAACAGTACTTTCCGGAGCATGTCCCTGTATAACCATATCAAACTTAACAAATCAGTACCCATCACATACATTTTTAATAGGCCAAATTACATAAAACGAAATACAGTTACAAAGAAGACATAAAAACCAAAAACTAACAACTTGACATCATTCGTTGCATTACCACAGATTCAATAGTGAAATTAGTAAGAACGAAAGTGATGATACTAGTAAAACAGAACTAAAATTTAAAATAAATTAAATTTCTATTACTTATGGTCAATAATCAGTGTTAAAGAATAGACAGTGGCCCCAATAATATATATAATATATTTTGTATTTTTTTTTTCCCTTTTACATTAACGTTGAACATCAAATTCAAAGGCATGAGAAGATGGCACTCACAGTCTAATTAATCAACATGTTACATGTACAATGTGAATATGAGATCAATGACACTTAAATTACCTTGTAAGCCATAGTACAATATTATTAAAAGAGCTCAAGTCTCCTGAATCCAAACTTATAGACTAATTCCGCTTTCCATGGTAAAGTAAACCCCACCAGTCCACCACACGCATATGCATTGTTGTTCTAATGTAGTAAAATTTTATTTACATGACAATGATTTTTTTATTTTTCACTTGCAACAACCAAAGACAACTGCAAATACAAACATATGTATGTAAATGACA
This sequence comes from Dipteronia sinensis, assembly GCA_033220585.1. NCBI lineage: Eukaryota > Viridiplantae > Streptophyta > Magnoliopsida > Sapindales > Sapindaceae > Dipteronia > Dipteronia sinensis. Next base: position 55,036,135 of record CM065639.1, read on the forward strand.
AAGGCAGAAAAATAAAGAACAAGGTCATTCTTTTTGGGTATTACAAATCACAAAACACCCAAATCGATTAACACCCCACATATAATCATATTCAATGAAGTCAAAGTCATGAATTTCCTACCTTTCCCTTATATTATTCTCTTCAAGGAAAAAAGGTCAACCACAAAAAAATTAACAAAAACAAACAAACCAAATCAGAAACAACCCAGATAAAATCACGTTCACAGCAAACAATCAGAGCGACTTTGACGAAATATTGACTAGAAAAGACTCCAAAACAATACCCGGATAGATAACATGTGGGGATCATACACAAACAGAAGATCGCATCATTAACGAACAATTAAAGAACAAGAACGAATTAACCCAGAAAAAGACAGTGTTGTAGATAGAAAACAGAAAAATTAAGGTTTCAAGAGATGAAGAACTCACCGGAATTGTCTAGAGAGCGAATGTGGGAGAGAACTACTCACAGAGATAGAGACGAGTGATGGGTTTATATAATAGGAGGAAAACAACACCCACTGTTTTGGTTATGTTTTTGCAATTTGTAATTACGTAAGAGTCCCTGATTCTCTTATTGGGTAGAATTGAAGCAGGGTCGGCAATTTTCAGAGAGATTCTTTAGGACGGGCCCACTATATGACAACGTTGTATGTGACTTGTGAGTCAAACACACCCCTCACTGTTTCACACTCTACGGCATGTGGGTGGCCAGAGAGATCATTCATATGAATCATATCAAACACACACGTCATACACCATACATACTCTCTGTGGCATGTTGATGTACGACTAGAGGAGTCCCCAGGACCCCAACTGATTTCTCCTTTGTTGTTTTCCCTGTTTCGTGCTTTCCCCCTTCTCCGTACGGATGTCAATGATACAGGTTTGGTACGGGTTTCTATTACTATCTTGGATACTAATTTATATAAGAAATATCATTTCCGATGACTACTCGTCTTAAAATAAATGGTACGGATTTGAGAATTCTCCATTAAAGGATCGGTTTTTAACCTCATACCATCTTCATCCCATTAATATATTTTTTTATGACTTTTTGATAAAGATCATATAAATATTATTGATTAATATTAATATAATAGTGTGAGGGACATATTATATATAAGGGATATTATTATTTTCCACCATCACTTATGAGATATTAGACGTTTTGCACCCTCTTCTTTTGGTATTAGTCATTTTCCACCCTCTGTTAAGGCCATGTAACATTTTCGGTCAAAGTACTGTTTTACCCTTCTATTAAATATTAAAAATAAAAAACTTTTAAATGTAAATACAAATAAAAAAAAAACAAATAAAAACATAATTTAATTATTCATATGGTGAGATCTAGTCTCCACATTGAATCTCAACCGTCTTTTTCACGAGATGTGCGGTCGAAATTCAATATGGATCTCCACTAGACCAGATCCATCCTGAATCCTACAAACCTTTCCATCTCTGTTTCCACAAACCACCATCACAGCCCAAATCCGGATACCGGCCAAATTTGACTAAAAAAATGATAAAAATAAACAAAAATCGGACTGAAAACTTAAAAAAAAAAACTAACTAAAATCCGTCTGAAAAATCACCACCAGATCTCAGCCAAAAATCAGATCTCAGCCAAAAATCCAGCCGCAAACTCCAAACAAAATACCCAAAAAATCCACATAAATCACCTAAACATAGACTCCACCCTCCAAAATCCAGTCAACCCTAAATCGACCACCAACACCAACTCACTCTCTCACAAACACAAACAGCTGGGTTCGACCCAACCCATATCTGGAATCGAACCCAGTTCTGAGTTCGAATCAACACACCAACCCAACTCCTCACCCAAACGACCACTACCCCAGTCTACCCCACCTGAAATCACCACCATCGGGCGATCGGTGCCCCACATCGACGGCTACACCAACACCATACTAGAACCAACGCACTAGAAATCAAAGAAAAGAGAGAGAGAGAGAGAGATCGGTGATGGTGAGAGAGAGAGAGAGAGAGAGAGAGAGAGAGAGAGAGAGAATAAGAAATCGGTGGTGGGTGGTGGGTGGTGTGTGATTGAATGGGTGGAGATGATGGTGGGGAAGATGATGGGAGGCGATTGAAAGAAGAAATAAAAGAAAAAAGAGAGAGAGATCGGTGGTGGGTGATAGAGACAGAGAGAATAAGATATTGGTGGTGGGTGGTGTGTTGGTGGGTGAGAGAGTGGATTTAATTTAATAATGTTTTAATTTTTTTATTTAATTTAATAATGTTTATTAATTTTACCACTTCAATTACCATTATACCGTTACTAACTTAACAGAAAAATAAAGATTTTAACGGAATAGTAACGGTAGGGTGTATTTTGACTAATAACTGAAATTAGAGGGTGGAAAATGGCTAAAACTAAAACAAGAGGGTGCAAAACGTCTAATACCTTATAAGTGAGGGTGGAAAATAATAATATCCATATATATAATGATCTTAAATGGAGTAGTGTTTCAATGGAGGGAAAAAGAGAGAAATGTATCTCTCTCTCTCTCTATTTATATATATAGCGGGTACGGGGTTGGGGACGGGGCGGGGCGGGTACTTAAAATCCAGTAATCGTACCGAAATTAAATCGGGTAATAAAAAAAATATCAATCTCATACCACAACTTAAATGGTACGTTAAATTATGTGCCAACTTAATGAAAAAAATATCAACCCCATACAAGAGGGGATGGTATCCGCCCAGATTCGATCCCTAGCGGAGTAGAAGGCCAACGAGGCTAAATTATGTGCCAAGGAGTTCCCCGATCTGGGGATGGTGTGACACTTACAAACACCAATATCTAAGAATAAGGTATTAATGTCATTAAAAATGAATTTCACATCACCTAGAAAGGACTTAGCGGAGTTTAGGATAGATGCTACATTGGAGGAGTCGACTTCTGCAATCTTTATCGGAATATCGTAGAATTTAGCAAGTAGAAGACCTTCCGAATGGAGGTGCCCACAGTTCGGTTCTGGTTCGGTTTTGGTGTGAAAACACCGGTTCCGATTCCATAGGAAGGCAAAATCGTAACCGTAACCAGCCTAGCCGGTTTGGTTACTGTTTATAACTACCGAATAGGCGGTTCGGTTACGGATTTGCCATGTGGCAGCTTCTGATTAGCTGTTTATTATTTATTTTTATTTTTAGAGAAAACTGACGGTTAAATCGTAACAGAATCCCATTCCAACCGGTTTTGAAACCACATGTTTCGGTCACGGTTTTGACGGTATGGTTCCAGTTCATAACCGTCAGTTTAATGAACCGTGAGCACCCTTACTCCCGAAGAGCTAAAAATTTCTCAATTTCGGCACTGAAAGAGCCAACCATGGATTTGGAACAAGCAACGATTACTTTTCCTTTGTCATCTCTAATTGCAACTCCAAGTCCGATAGACATGGAATTACCACGAAAGGCTACTTCAGTATTCAAAGTCAGAAGACCTGGATGGGGAACCAGCCAATCAACAGAAACGCTGGTCGCCGACGGAGGTCCCGAAGGAGAGAAAGCATTCTTAGAATTCTGGAATTTGAGAAGCAGCTCTTCAGCCCAAGAAGCAACCAACATAGAATCTTTGGCCTTTCTATAGTTGATGACAAAGTTTCTATGTTCCTAGATAGCCCATGTGATCATGCAGAATTGAGCTAATTCAACAGAGCTCACATTTATTTGTCAGTGGAAGATCTGTGCCCCCAGAATTTGAAAAAAAGAAGATAAGAACCTGGAAAAAATCACCCCAATTCTTTTTTTTTTCTCCTTTTGAGTTGCATTTATTTGGAGATCTTGGGAGTGTTTTAAAGAACAAGAATGTGTAATTATCTTACACAAATTACAATCATTTTGCATCTGAAATTTGTGCAGAGAAAGATCATGATATACTCAATACATAAGAAACCTGACAACTAATTCAATAATTTTTTATTACACAGAATAATATTAACTTGAAGAGTTGAGGCATCTGCGAAGAAATTATATTCCTCTCCATTGTAGCTGCCTTTGCCTTAATCTAACAAGCCACAAGAGATATATCCAAGTCCGTTTCGTCTAAGTCTTGGTATTGAGGGAAGCAAAATAAAAACCTTTTTTTTGAAGAGATCTGGAAAAATTCCAGATCTAGCTTCAAAAGCATTTTTTTTTATCCTTCAAAAAGCTTTTTAATTGTTTATTTTTAAATAAAATACTAATTTTGTAGTATTTTTATTTTCATTTCATTTTTATTTTAAAAAAATCAGATTTTGATTAATATATTTTTACCATTTTCTTTTATTTTATTATTTTATTTTTGTTAAATATCATGCATAAATATATTATTTGTCACCGGTATGTATAACAAATATTAGAGAGAACAATATGAGTATTCTGGTCATTTAAACCACTTGTCTCGTCTTGTCTCAGTCATACTAAACGCATAATAGTACATATAACAATTTTGTCCCAGATATTTCAAACACAATAAGAACAACTGTACAGTCCTGTTCTGTCAAGTCTCTCCCTATCCAGTCCCGTCATTGTACCAAACGCATCCACAAGGACTAATCTAGTTACTTTTGTAAAGGTCAAATAAACTTGGAATAAGGAAAAAAGTCCGGGACCCATTTGGTAATCACGCTTAATATAATAATTCTTTTGCAAAACTAACCACGTTACAAAACAGAGAAAAATAACCCGCAAAGGTTATGAATTATGATTTATTAAATCCCGAAAATAACCAAACCCAAAGGGAGAAAAGACACAATCTATCCTTCTAACATTCAAACGTCAAGCAAGAAGCCCAATCTTGTCACTTGGTTCTTTTAAATCAAAACTCAAAACTTTTTAGGTCAAGCGTGAAATCAATCTCCATTTGAAGGTACTTATTTTCATATCTCAGCTTCTCATTCTAAAATACTTGTAGGTTTCTATAATTGGCACAAGAGAATAAAATTATATGTATATTGGGAGCGAAGAATTTTTTAATTTATGCACGTAAAGTGTTTGATAAAATGATTCAAAGAGTTGACAGAAGAAAAACTTTGTTTACATGATAGTTGTTTTCAAGGACGATATCCTCCTTGAGAATTAACCTGTTGCTACTTGTAATATTTTCGGTGGATATTTGTTTTCTCTTCAAAGGGATTCAAAATGTAATTATTTTTGTAAATTTGAACAACTCACTCGAACTCTTTTTCAGGTAACAGAAATCTCTGATATTTTTTTTTGTGCTTATCAGAATTAAAATTCAAGCTATTGAAAACCCAAATAAATTATAAATTATGTCTTTTTGAGATTTTTTTTAGTTATGTGAATACGGGTTGCTATTTAAAGGAGTTAACCAACTGGCCGTTGATTTGTGCAGACTGCAGATACTTGAAAGTTCAAACATCATGGCAAGATTGTTGTCGAACATAATCTTGAAGGGAATCGGAGGATACCCAGTTGCGAATTCTGCTAGAATTGTAAGAACAAAGACATTTTAGTTCAATTTGAGTTCTTAAGGGAAATGAAAGACATTTATAACACAGAATTGAGTTAAATTAGTAATTATGCAAGCTTGATCGATGTATAAATTGGATTATTGCATCAATTCACTATTATTTGCAGTAATTGTTTGATATTCCATGTATAAAATGTTTCTATCAGGTCTATCTATTAATCTCATAAACAGTAATATCAGATTGTGAGATCTTTTGTTAATACTTAAAGCTGTATGGTTAATAGAATGTGCTTAAAGGGTTTGTGGTCTTTTTATTATGTTTCAAAAATTTATCCAAGTCAAACATGTTAAATTGAGAACTTCAACGTTGGTGTGCAAGAAATCAGAATTTATTTTCTTTTTCCTGTACTAGTTCAGATTTGATTTCTTTTTGTCTGAGTGGTGGGTAATTTTTGAGTTTATTCTAGTCTAAATTATAAATTTCTCAGGGTGGCAGGTTACCTAAGCTATAAATTTGTTTTCAAAGTCCTTAGTATAAGCATGCCAGGTCTCGGCCAATGCATGAAGTGTTTATTTAATGCGTTCAGAATCATAACATCAATTTTTGATTTTGCAATTACTTTTTGCAGATATCTGGCTCCTCTTACCAAAATGGAATGAAATATTTCTCTACCGTGCCAAATGATCCTGACACGCATGAAGATTTTAGACCTTCTAGTAAACTTGAGAGCCACAGCCTTTCTTTGAAAGATATTGTTGAGCAGGTAAATCTGTCCTCCAATATTCTATAATGTATTTTATGAAGCATATTTTGAACTTCTTGTTTTGATTTGTTAGCTCAAAAGCTCTTCATTAGTCATGATTAGGTTCTGTTGTAGGATGTCAAAGACAACCCTGTGATGATTTACATGAAAGGGGTTCCTGATTTCCCCCAATGTGGATTTAGCTCACTTGCAGTCCGTGTACTGAGACATTACAGTAAGTGTTCATTTGTTAAGCCTACCTGATTTTCTTTTAATCTATTATTTATTTCCTTGTTTCATATTTTAAGTGGTCAAATGTGTGGAAAGTAGTTTTTGTAATCATATCTTTGGTTATAGTTCCCATAAACAATGTCGACTTTCCGCAGAAGAGGGTAGCAGACATTACTTTGGCTTTTCTGTAAACTACTCTTATCCAAAATTCTAATTATGTATATGGACTTGATATGGTTTGATCAAGCTTGCTCTCCATGTTGCACCCGGCCTACCGCTTTTTCACTGGATCCAGAGACATGGTTGTGTGGGTCGCAGGGGATAAAATTTAACTACTTTGTTCTATTTGGGACATGGTAACCAAATTTCTGAATAGTTCAGGATCAAAATTTTCTTTAGAAATGATGAAATATACTTGATTTTTGGTTATTAATTATGTTCAATGCTGACTTAGTTGCTGCTGGATATTTTTTGTTATCTAATTGTGATTTGTTCACTTTTTTAGCACATATATTGCTGGTTACGATATTCTTACTCATGGTTGTGGATTGTGCAGATGTTCCTATAAGCGCTAGAAATATTTTGGAAGATCCTGAGATTAAAAATGCTGTTAAAGGCTTCAGGTGAGTTTGTGTCCTACATGATTCAACTCAGATTTCAATCATGGTCTTGGTATAGAACTAAATAAATTTGAAAATTTCTAAGGAGCATACACAATTTACAGCACGTGAGGAGGTGTGTTAGTGTTTAAATAGTATTGTTGGGCCCTTTTCTATTAACTTAAGTTTATAGGTATGATGGTGACCAACACATGTTTATCAAAGTGCATGGGTAATTTACAGCACAATGTACCAATAGTTTATAATGGGTGAAGAGCTATCTTTTGCATTGGGTTGGAATCTCACCTTGGTGCCTGATCTCATCATTATCGTTAGAGAGCCTGTCCAATGTGTCAAGCTTAGGAACTTCTATTTCTAGACCAGTATTCTATCTTAATAACTTGCAAATTGTAACATGTCAATCATTATTAAGCTGTAGTAAGATCTTATTTGTTACCCGACAATTTTTGCCTAGAAAATGATTGGTGTTTCTTGCTTTATTTTTTTTCTCCTTTGAGTTGGAGAGGTGGGTGGTTTCATCTTTATTTCTAACTATGGCATTTCTTCTTCCTTTTTCCTTTTTACTATCCGTCGAGTTGGTGAGGGAAGTTTAGTTTTCAGAAGAAAACATTTTCCGATGAATCATAATGGTCGAAAACATTGCTTAGATTCTTTTCTATTAGCAAATATCAACCATGCAGCATGCGAAAGGTTTAAAAATTCTTACAAGTAGGTAAGACCGTAAGAGTTTCTCCAAAAGAGTACAAGAGTGATGTTAAGCCATGCACTGAAAAAATCTGTACTTCTTTTTGCTATAAAGCATGTATATTGGGTTATAAATTGGTTAATTAGGTCATTTTTATACAAGACTTAGGGATTAACTTTGTTGCCAATCCAACGGAACACAACTCAATCAATTAGTGACTTAGCGTTATTGTGTTATATGTTAGTATGGAATATGGATGGATACAATCTGAGAATCGGCTGAAGTATCTTTCCCATTTGTAAATCATCTGAAATACAGTCACGTGGTTTGGAAATTTGTCAGCATGTATATTTCATGCGCAGAAGAATTCTTTAGGTTTGTATAACATACAACATGACATCTACTGAGATGCCTAGGATTTAGATACATTGACAGGGATATTTTGTTGCCCAACCTAACACAAATATCTCAGGATTACAATTTGGCCAATTTCAGATCAATTTCATATGTGATGCCCGCTCAGCTCTCTCTCTCTCTCTCTCTCTCTCTCTCTCTCTCTACTTAACCACCCACCAACCCCGCCGGATACTACCCGATACACACAAATTAAAATGATTTTTTCCTCCTCAGGTATGTGTGAGGGGTATTAATCCATAGACCTCTTATTCCTCTACAAGAGATCAAACCTATTAGGCTATTCTCTTGGGGGACCTTTTTAGTTTCTTGATCCTTGTACAATGGCTTCTGTGAATAAATTTTGTTTCTGTACTTCTTTTAGTGGCTGTATATCTTAAAAAACTAACCATTAATTTGGTTTGTGCTGATAACAAACTATCATGCCTCTGATTAAGATTTGACTATTTCATCAGAGTCAATCTGGGTTATGAATTGATATAATGCACTAGGTTTACCTTTTAGTAGATGTATCTATATTGAAGTGCAATTGTCTATGTGGGTTTAGGCATTAATTCCAAATTTCTGTCTTCTTTTTTGCTAGGGCTCTTTATATAGGCTTGTCTTTTGGGTTTTGTGTATTCTTTTGCTGCTGGCCCTGGCAGTTTTTGTAAGCTAGGGTTGTATATAGATAATTTTTTTTTTACATGTTTTTTTTTTATATATATTTTTTAGTAAGTTTTCACATTTTCTTAGAAAAAAAAAACGTTTGTGTCCAATTCCATTCAGATTTTTTATGGTTTTTCCTTTTTATTTTTAATTTATTGAGAATAGAATTAGATAATTTCATTCATCCAAACACTTCATCTCTTTCCTAAGAAAACCACGTTTTTGTTCTTAAAAACACTTCATCATTGATTGGAAATCACAAACAATATTTGCATGATATTCTTGTTCCTTCAATCTCGGATGATGCCTGTTTCTTGATCTCACATTTTGCTTCTATGCAGTTCTTGGCCTACATTTCCACAAATTTTTATCAAGGGGGAATTTATTGGAGGTTCAGATATAATTCTCACCATGCACCAGGTATCATTCATATTATATATACACATGTAATTTGAATTCTTTATAAATGTGCAAATCCAATCCTCTGATATTGTGGTCGTTCATGTGTAGAATGGAGAACTGAAAGAGAAGCTCAAAGACATCGCTTCTAGTGTGGAGAAGTCAGAATAAATAGCATAATTGAGTGTAAAAGAGCAGGGTAGACTATTATGTCTTTGCTTTCTTACTTTTCGTTATAGATAATAAGTGATGGGATGCTAGTGTTTTGTGCTAAGTTTCGTTAGACTGCTATGTGATAAGGTTGGCTTTGATCGATAATGATTATTCACCAATAATGTAGCTATACTTTACCATTCTTTTGTTGTGCCCAATCGAGATTTTGTTCCGTATAAAAACAATTTTAATCTCTGCTCCACTTGACAGTGGAAACCGCGATTCATAGAAACAGTAAGTTGTGGGCAATTTGCAAAGGGAGTGACATTGACATGATACATTGATACCCCAGCTCTATAGTTATCAAGTGCTGCATTGTGCCATTGTTTTGTTTTTTTGGTTTCAGGTTTGGCCTGAATCTGATGATGAAGGTTCTTCGCCCAAGGTTTTCAATTTAGGATCAAGAGCTAAGGTATTAGGTTCTTCTACCTGTATGTTAAATCATCTCTGTTTTCTTTTCACTTATTTACTAAAAAGAGTCTATCTTGAAAATTTAAATTTAAAAATTCTAAAGCCATTTTATTTTGTTTCTAAACTATGTTTTTTTATCTTTTGACCCTCCGGTGTAAAAACTTGAATTAAATTAAATTTCCCAAAACCCCTCATTTCCTTTAAATTGTATTGTATTGACACATGATGGTGATTTTTTTACATGAATATGGATGATTTGAACATGGTAAAAGTATCAAATAGTCTGTTCATCAGTGCTGGACCTCTTGCGTAGCTGATCAAGCTGTTCATCAGTCCTTTCTTCCCTTCTTGAGCTGAGTCATGTAACTGCGTGCAGGCTGCTGAGATGCTGTGTGGCACTAACAGCATATACCATTCTCTCTTGCTCGCTCTCTCCTTTTTTAATGTTCCCCTCATTCAAGATTGTGTGCCTCAGATGCTGTGGCACTCAAATTCTATGACAACCAAACAGGCTCATAACATGAAAATAATTCAAACTTCCAAGAGGAACAATGGAAAAAAAAAACCCGAATACTCAATCATTAATGACTTCTTATATCAGATTCAGATTGTGAAATATAAGCCAGTTATCTTTTATCCTCTGATAATGACACAAATCCCCTGCGTTCTTTGGTAAACAAAAACTTGTGGAATTTGACCATGTAGGTGGCATTGATGAATCAAACCCCAAACCTTCTGGGAACAAACAATAGACTTAACTGCCTGACCAACCCCACGGGATTGGAACATTTGCCATCTTATCCTTCAATATGTTATTAGGTCAATTGCATAGCACAAGAATACAGGCTGTCAAAATGATCAGAATTTTATTACTCGTCTCTTGGGAAGACCAAATCACGTTGTAGGACTGTTTAGTTTAATGGTTTTTCTGGGTTCAAATGGAGGACCGGCCGATTTATATCACAAACTTGCGGTGTCAATTTAGACAACAAAAATATTATCAATCTTACAAAGTGCATAAATTATAGATGACAGTACAACGGTCAAGCAATGATTATTCACCTGAAGAATTAATTACCTATTAAAATTCTGAATTTAAAATGACACACTAAGGGGTCGTTTGTTTTTTTGTGTTAAGACTGAATTATTCTGAATTATTCTGAAGACTGAATATAGACTGAAATCTGAATCTAAATGATATGTTTTTTTTTCTTATATCTGAATATACTGTCAACATGTTTATTTTTAAAAAAATAAAATTGTCTGAAAATAAGTAATTTTACATTTATACATATACTAATTAAAAGAAGTAATTTAACATGCATGTTCTTCAGTAAACAAAGTAGAATTTAACGAAACAAAAAAATTCATCAAAGAATATAATTTTACATGTTCTACAAATAAAATTCAAATTCAATTTATTGTCAACAAAAAAAAAATCAAGTTATTTTGCATGTTGTCCATGTTTCCGATGTATATAATTGAGGAAACTATTTTTATTTTTTTGGTTTCCTAGATCATATGCACCGGAAACCAAATAAAAAAAAAGTTATTGATTATTTAAAAAAAAAATAGGTTCATAAATTATATGTACCGATCTTTATGAAAAGTGATTATGATTTTTTTTTTCATTCTAAATAGGGTTTAAAATAAGAAATATATGAAAAGAAAGATCTCAATACCATATCAAATTATAATAAATTTGAAAATATATCTTCTTTAGGAGGATAGACTTGGAATATAATATTTTAATTAGGGGTGTGCAGGATCCGATCCGATAGTATCCACTGGATCGGATCAAATCCATTAGATTGGATCGGATCCCGGGGGATGATCGGATCGGATCGGATCCTAAATTTTAAAATCCATTGGATTGAATCGGATCTTGGATTCAAGTTTGAAAATCAGCTGAATCAGCCGACCCGCCTAAAATATTAAGTATTATTTTTATATCTGGCAATTTGCCTATTTATACAAAAACCAAACAATTTACAAAGCAATTTATAAAAGAGTATAAGAGATCAAAACATGCCACAATAAGCCCAAAATAAGAAGACTAAATACATTAAAGCCCAAAACAAAGCAAGACCCACACTACTAAAAAATAAAAATCTAGATTCTGAATAACAAAGACCACAATGTTACTAGTTTAACTGTTTAGGTTTTTTTAATTTTCTTTAGACAATAAAAACCTGGGTGTTGTGTTGTTTCACATGTTTTTTAGAAGAAAATTGGCAACTTGTGTTGATGTTGTTTGAATGATTTTATTTAATATTGAACATTTGAATGATTTTAGTTGGAGCTGTCGTTCAAGGATTATAAACTTTTTGAACTATATAAGTTTACAAGTTATGTTATGTATTTTTTTACTGTTAATTTTATTTGAATTAATTAGTAATGTTTGAATTATTTATTTGATTTTATTTATTTCAAATAATTTTTTTTATATATTAAGAACAAATTTATATTAATTTGATCCGTCGGATCGGATATAATAGTAATTGGATCGGATCGGATCCCGTTATAAAATTGGATCGGATCGGATTGCAATTTTTAGATCCAATCGGATCGGATCGGATATTGGATCATGGCAAATCCATTGGATCCAATCCGCCGCACACCCCTAATTTTAATTATAATTAGTGATTTGGAATTAAGTTAAAAGTCAATATTTCTTATTTTATTTTTTAAGTTGTTTTTTTGATACTTTTAAGTTGTTTGATCACTTAAAAAAAACAAAACAACTTAATGAATTCAATTCAGACCCATTAAGTTTTAAGTGGAAAAAACAAATGACCTCAAGACTCCAAAACATGATATGTAGATTGTATGGTATTTGCATAAATTCTTGTATTTTAAATTATAACATAGCATGTGTATTTACTGGATTTAATAATCAGAACCTATTAAGAATAAAGAGAATATGAATATCATATTATCCCTAAAACATGGTATTTATTATAAGTAATTCATAAATCAATTTTCCTTAATTGGTTTTTATTTCAATTAATTGTTGCATGTAAGAATATGTTCGTCAGATGTTGAGTTTGATGATTTCAGTGTGAAGTCCTGGTCTACAATTCAGTTATGAATTTCGTTAGAGATTTCACAATGTAATATTCTGTATAAACTCAGGTTTTCCCACTCTTTCTCGAGAGAGTTACACAATCAATCAAATTTAATGAAGAATCCTTCTTCAAAGATCCTGGATTTAATGAAGAATTCTTCAAATTTAACGAAGGTGCACCAGAAAGTTGTCTTACAAGTCAAGTAGACTTCAATGGCCTAGGATTATTATAAAATATTTATTAAAACTTCTTTATCAAAGGTTGAGACTTGAGAGCACTAAGGAATTAAATATTACAAGGGTTTCTTTTTTAGAGCTTTAATAATAAAGTTTCTTAATTACAAGGGTCTGCATGATATAGAATATATAGAATAAAATAAAATATAGAATACAAATGATATTTCAGCTGACAATAATGAACATTATTTCATTCTTAAGAAGCTTGCCAGTTTGGGTGCTCATTCAATTGCAGAAAATCTCCAGATAATCTTGTAACTTTGTAAGTGCCATCAAGCCAAGCCCTTTTCTTCCCTAAAATATCTAATAGTAGTGCATTACTTAAAAAAGTCTTAGCGAGACTCCCATTTAAGTTTAAACATGATCAAGTGCAAAGACTTTAAAGGATGAGACCTCTAACTCTAAACAAGTTTTTCATTCTTTTGTATAAAGATTATATCTAAATTATATTTTAATTCCGAGTTGTATCATTATTTTTAACAGTCAGTTTATTTATATATTTGTTTTGAGAAAAATACAAAAATACTGAAGGGAGAAAAAGGTCATTTACTCATATTGTATCCAAAAGACAAAGGATAATGGGAATCAATAATTGTATTGCATGTTGGTGTGCGATGTCATTCACTATTATTTGAGCTTTCAGAAAAGGAAAATGCTATAAAGTAGGAATCAATAAGTGCAAAAGCAGAAAGAAAGCAGATAATCAGTGTGATCAATGGTCAAAAGAAACAAAAAAATTGGGCTCTAAATAAATTAAACTTTAGCGAATGTACAAATCAGCTCCATCAATTGCTTTACAGCTGTGTGGGGCTGGAAAAGCAGACATCACATGTCACTCTTTATTAAATAATTACAAGAAGAAGCATACAACTATTTCCTCTGAAATTATTTCTTTCTTCTAAATTTGTAACCCACCTGCTATCACAAGCTTTCAAGCTGCAGATCACCAGAACAAACACATAGCCATGGATTGTGTAAGCCCAATCTTGGACATTGTCACTCGATTGTGGGATTGCACTGCCAATCGTGCTGTTTACATCCGTGACCTCCATGACAACTTAAACTCTCTGAGAGAATTAAAGCTTGAACTCGAAAATATCAGCAAAGATGTTGAGGGGAGGGCTGATTTTGCAGAGCAGCAACAATATTCAGCTCGTACCAACCAAGTGAAAGGCTGGCTCCAAAGGGTACAGCTCAAACTAAAAGAGGTGGACAACATTTTGCAGAAAGGAGATGAAGAGATCCAACAGAAATGTTTGGGAAGTTGTTGTCCCAGACATTGTTGCACCAGCTACAAGCTTGGAAAGCAAGTAATTAAGGAGATCAATGTTGTTCAAGAATTAATAAACAAAGGTCACTTTGATGTTGTTGCTGACAAGGTACCGCCGCCCATGATAGATGAGATGCCTTTGGAGAAGACTGTGGGGATGGACTCCATGTTTGATGATGTTTGGAAATGTGTTCAAGACCACAAAGTTAGAATCATTGGGTTATATGGCATGGGAGGTGTCGGCAAGACCACACTCTTAAAGAAACTTAACAATAAGTTTCTCGAAACAAGTCATAACTTTGTTGTTGTGATTTGGGTTGTGGTGTCCAAAGAGGTGAAGTTGGACAAAATCCAAGAAATTATACTAAACAAATTTGGCATCCCGAAAGAAATGTGGATTGATAAAAGTGAGGAAGAGAGAGCTGCACAGATTCTGGAAAGACTACGCAATAAAAGGTTTGTGTTGTTATTAGACGATCTATGGGATCGGCTAGAACTATCAAAATTGGGAGTTTCATTTTCAAACAATCAAAATGGGTGTAAAATAGTGTTTACAACTCGATCGGGTGAAGTATGCGGTCGGATGGAAGCTAATGTGAGATTTAAATTGAATGGTTTACCAAAAGAAGCTGCCCTAAGTTTGTTTCGACAAAAAGTGGGTGAAGATGTACTAAACTCTCATCATGAGTTACCAAAGCTTGCTGAAATTGTGGCTGAAGAGTGTGACGGTTTGCCGCTTGCTCTTGTTACTATTGGACGTGCCATGGCTAGCAGGACGATGCCTGAAGATTGGAGGTACGCCATCAAAATATTAAAGAGTTATCCATCTCGGTTTTCTGAAATGGGGAAATATGTTTTTCCTATTTTAAGGTTCAGTTATGATAGCTTGAGTGACAATACACTTAAGAATTGTTTTCTATATTGTTCAATATTCCCAGAGGATCATAACATTAGTAATAGGGAACTTATTGAACTTTGGATTGGAGAGGGATTCTTAGATGATTTTGATAACATGCATGATGCACATGAAAGCGGAAGATTCATTATTAACAGTTTGAAACTTGCTTGTCTTTTGGAGGGAACCCGTGATGGTGAAGATGATATGGCCTTTGAAGAAGACCATGTCAAGATGCATGATGTTCTTCGTGACATGGCACATTGGTTAACTCGTGAACATGAGAATGAGATTTTGGTAAAGGAACACACGGGTTTAATCAAATCGCAAGAGATTGGTAGATGGAAGGAGATCGTTAGAGTATCATTGTACGGTTATAATACACAATTTCTCATCGAAACACAGGTTGTTTGTCCATGTCTCCAAACCATTTTTGTTATGGGTTCCAACCTGCTGACGACATTACCAGGTACACTATTCCAATCAATTCATACCTTGACAGTTTTGAATTTGTCAAATAATAGGAATTTAAGGGAGTTGCCTGTTGAAATCGGTGCATTGATTAACTTGCATTATCTTAGTCTATCAAAGACAAGTGTAAGCAAATTGCCGATGGAAGTTAAGAATTTGACACAAATGAGGATATTATTATTAGATGAAATGGAGGAGCGTGTAGTTATTCCACCAGAAGTGTTATCAAGTCTTTCATCTTTAGAAATGTACAGCAATATGGAATACTACAGGCCGTGCAAGATTGATCTGAAACTGATCATAGAAGAGTTGGAATGTTTGGAAAAGATAACAGACGTAGGTCTCAGCTTTTCAAGTGTCTCCCCTATTCTAAAATTTATGTCCTCTAGTCCCAAGTTACAAAGTTGTATTACACGACTATCAATATGCGAGTGCAATAAGGTGAATGGGGAGGAGTTTCGTTCACTAGATATCTCCTGTTCAACTATGAGAAGAATGGAGCATCTACAATCACTTAATATAAGATACTGTTTTGAATTAAGGGAAGTTAAAATTTGTTTTGAGAACGGGGGAGAGAATGCAGAGATCAGAGCCCAACTGCTGCTTCCGTAACCTTCAGCTTCTATATATTTATTACTGTTGTTCAGTGGAGAATTTGACGTGGCTTAGATACACTCCACGTCTTCGATTTCTTGAAGTAGTAGCATGTCGACTTGAAGAAATAATAGCATGGGACTTTGGGTCTTCAGAAATTGAAGAAGCTGCCGAGATATTCTCAAATCTTGAAATAGTTCGTTTTCATAATCTACCATACTTAAAGAGCATATGCCGACGAGCCATGCCCTTTCCTTCCCTCCAACTTATATTAGTAGACAACTGCCCAAATCTAAGGAAACTCCCTTTTAATGCTGAAAGTGCAAAGAGTTTAAAGGCTATTGTAGGAGACCCAGATTGGTGGGATAAGTTGGAGTGGGATGATGAAGCCACTAAACTTGCTTTTACTACCAAATTCAATCAACTATATTCCCATTCACAAGGTAATGCATCCATCTCTCAAAGCATGTATCTAAAGTATTTCAGCTTTTAATATTTAATTTTTTTTTCTACTTTATATTTGATATAACTTTTTTTTACTTCTTTTTGCTTTAATCCTGCAATGAATTTTGAATTTCCAAAGTTTTGTAGTAGCCTATAAATTTTCTGTAACTCTTTTATGCAAAAAATAATCTTATATATTCTCAATTTGAGTGTTTCCAGAGGATGATTGAAGATCAAATGTGAAGACAAGGAAAGCATGCACTTGGAAGGATTTGAATACCGAATAAGACTGCATTGTCATGTTGGTGTGTAACAAATTAAATGGTGTTTAATTGTGGCTTTCAAGGACTTTCATGTATTTATTTATCATTGTTTGTACAACAACTGAACATAAACTCCAATTGTTGTTGTGTCTTGTCTTGAGTTATTTCAGTACATTCAACTTCTATCTTCAATTCTTTTGAAATGCACAACTTGAAAGCTGTAAGTAGTATATTTTGTTTTCATCGATAGAATGATAGTAGGCAAAAAGTTTTCCATCTAGTTAGGTTTTGGCTGCTAAACTTGATGAATTTTGATCATGTGTTTTATCTAACCGTTTGTTTTTTTTTGAGAGAAAATGGTCTTCAAGGCTAATAATTAAAAACAATAGATCACTTACACAAAGGTTCTCAAGTTCCCATCATGCTTTAAAGTACAATTACAAAAAAAATCACTTAAAAACAAAGAAATATATATATATATATATATATACAATTTTTCTATTGTCAGTTCGAACTGACAAAAGATTTATCAGTTTTTTTGCGTGTGAGCCACTTATTTTACATACTTTGACTTGGTATGTATACACTTGTTAAAGCTTTTTCATAAATGAGTGGCTCACATTCAATGTCCTGATAAATTTTATATCAGGACGAACTGACAATAGAAAAATTGTATATATATATATATATATATATACAATTTTTCTATTGTCAGTTCGAACTGACAAAAGATTATCAGTTCCTTGCGTGTGAGCCACTCATTTTACATACTTTGACTTGATATGTATGCACTTGTCAAAGCTCTTTCATAAATGAGTGGCTTATATTCAATGTCCTGATAAATTTTATGTCAGGACGAACTGACAGTAGAAAGACTGTATATATATATTGGAAATGGTGATAAATATCACATTTTTTGAGCTGCGTTGCACCGATGTCATTACTTTAATAAGTTATGTTTAAAAGACAAATATTATGGTGAACTGTCAAAATTACCCTTAAATAATCAGTTTTTTATTCTGTTTGTACTGTACTTCCATCTCCACATTTTGAACACTGGACTTAGTAACTCATCTCTCTCTCTACAATAAACTTGTTTGAAAATTGAAATCTCCTACAACATAGCCACAATAAATTTTCTATACATGCGTTTCTGAATCTTGTAACACTTTATCCGTTCATTTTCATTTGTTCTCCGAGTCTTTTATAAACCTGAAGCTAGTTTTGTGAATTTTGAATCTTTGAACCTTTTTAAATTAGTCTCCGAGTTTTTTAAATTAGTCTCCGAGCTTTTTACATAAGGCTCCGAGCTTTTTGTAAGAAGTGTCTGAAACTTTTAAATTAGTGTCCAAGCATTTTGTAGACTGTTCATCATCTTCCTCACTCGAAAACAAAAGCTCCCATCCCCCTAAGTAGTCTCCGAGTTTTTTAAATTACTCTCCGAGCTTTTTAAAGTAGTCTCCAAGCTTTATAAATTAGTCTCCGAGCTTTTTACATAAGGCTCCGAGCCTTTTGTAAGAAGTGTCTGAAACTTTTAAATTAGTCTCTGAGCCTTTTGTAGTACTGTTCATTCTCTTCCCTACTCGAAGAAAAAAAGCTCTGCTCCAACCCCCCCGAGCTGACCGGGCAGCTCGACCCCTAAATGTGTCTGCGTAGTGCCACTTCGTCACCGTTCGAGTGATTGTCTGGGTTTCAACCGGACTTTCTCTCTCTACTTCACAACTTTGTCACTATAAACTGAATGAAAAAAATCTGATGTGGAATAACTATTGGGGGTATTTTTGTCCGTTCACCATAATATGTGTCTTTTAAACATAGAGTGGTGCTATTGGCACACCCCTACTGATCTATTCATGCCCTACTTTTTAAAATTTTGATTTAATTAAATAAAATTAAATTTTTTTGTTTATTTCCAAAACTATCCATTTTACTTATTTTTTAAACTTTATACATATCATATATGATCTCTCTATCTCTTTTCTCTTATCTCTGTATCTGTATACATCTCTCTCGTCTCCATTGATTGATTTTTTTTTTCTTATTTCTTTATTTTTATTTTTATTTTCTTCTTATTTCGGAAACGAAAAAATAAAAAATAACAGGGTACTTTAACACAACGACAACTTGATATCATTGGCAGACAATTCTTGCTTTATGTCATTCTCAGATAATTCTTCAAGATGTTTGATATTGTTCTTAGACAATTCTTCAATTTTCTTGATATCGTTCTCAAACTCTTTCATAATATTTTAGATGTATGTAAAAAGCAGATTTTAGGGATTAAGAGTTAATTTTTTTTTTTGAAGAAACAGATTACTGGGTTTTTTTTTTGAAAAATGAATATGAGATTTTAATAGATTTCCTTTGTAGAAGATTTCTTTCCTAAATTGTATGTCTCTTTAAGTAATTTTGATAAACAAAAAAAAAGAATATTATATAATTAAAAAATGGAGCATGAATAGATCAGTAGGGGGTGTGCCAATAGCACCACTCTTAAACATAAGTTATTAAAACAGCAACATTGTTAAAATGCTACCTTCAAAAAACACTATTTATTTTTTGAGCCTTATATGTATAATATTTACCCAACCAGTAGCAATTTCAATGGCTCTTACAAATGCATCAAAACCCAACAATCAGAAATTGGCCATCAAAATTCATAAGAGTGAAGTTGACTCCACTGTAGATGAGTTTGGCGGTCTCTATTTTCATTTTAACGTTCATCTAATAACCCCACTTTCAAAAATTCAAAATTTTAATTGATTTTTTTTCCAAATTACCCTTATTTCCTTTCCAAACTTCACACATATTAGATCAACTAAATTTTAGGATTTTTAAAATTAAGACATTATTAATTATCGAGTAATGTTAGGCTTTTTAATTTTTTTCCCAAATGTGTGTACCACGTAAATTGTCAACATCTTGTAAATCATGAGATTATGTGGTGAGTGATGTAATGTTGACACATCATGTGCTACATACATTTGGAAAAAAATTTGGGATACCTAATATTACTCTAAATTATTATATGGGTGCGAATAACACCACTCTTATTAGATTTTGAGTTTTTGAGTTGCCATTTGCTAACAATAATATTTAACTCCAAATTTCTCATCCAGTTTTCTTTACATGTGAACGTCCTTTTTTTTTTAAAGCTCTCCTGAGCAATAACAAGGAAACAAGGGACCCAGACCAGCTGGGAAACAACTGAACAAAGAAACCAAAACTAGATCTGCTGATCATTAAGGATTTGTCTAGGGATCCAGTTAAGGAAGCCTTCCTTCCAGGCAAGGTCATTTCTCCGCCTTAGGGCCTGCTTGGCAAGATCAGAAGCCACCGTATTCGACCCTCTCTTGCCAAGAGAGATAAAGAGGATGCACAGTACCTTCATGAGGCTAGTAATGTCACAGATGATATTTCCACAACTAGAGTTTAAGTGAGACCCATTATTGATCATTCTGACGACAGTAACAGCATCTGACTCAACATAAAAAGGGAGGAAGCCACACCTTTTACCAAAATTCAACCCTCTGAGAATGGCAACAAGATTGCCCTGTAAGAACTCCAACCCAGTATCCGAAAAAAGGATGTAAGAGGATAGAACTAAACCATCATGGTTTCTAATCACAATACCAAAACCAGTACTTCTATTCCCCGAGTCCGTGATAGCCATACAATTGATCTTAAAGGATCCCGAATTAGGAGGCGACCAAAAGGAGTGCACTAGATCAGGGGACCCTGAGCAAGTAGAGATTTTGGCATTGCTGATGCTATAGTTACTCAAGAAATTCTTGCACCAGCTTAGAATGCACTGGATATCCAACCTTTTAGAGTCGAAGAGGAAAGAGTTTTTTGAGTACCAAGTTCTCCAAACAATAACACAAAGCAACCCCATATCTTCTAAACTCAACTTCATGTAATTGTTATAGATAAAATCCCCCAGGTTAGTGAAAGAACCTGTACTGCCACGGTGTAATTCCGCCCAATCCCTACGAACGTAGTTCGGCTTTCTACAATTCCAGAGGGCGTGGAAAGTAAACTCATCTTCAGAGAAGCAACGTTGGCACTTCCTGTCCAGCTTGATGCCTCTTTTAGCAAGATTAACTCTAGTCGGAATCCAGTTATGCCAAGCTTTCCAGATAAAAATCTTAATTTTTAGGGGGATTTGGATTTTCCAGAAGGTTTTCCACCAACTGTTTATGGCACTGATATTTGAAGAGCTCGAAATACGGGTCAAATCCCGGCCAATTTTGCACCCACTTCTAACCGAATAATTACCACAATCTTCGAAATGCCACATCAAGGTATCTTTGTATCTGTTAGACCCCAGAGGGATGCTCAAAATAATGCTGGCTTCGTCCTTAGTGAAATGGTGCTTGATGCGAGGAACATCCCAGCCTCCTGAAGGAGAAAGGAGGCTATCAACAGTAGCACCACTTCCCAAATCAGGCGGAGAGATGTTTTTAAAGAAATGAGGCCTTGGAATCCATTTGTCTTTATAGATTGAAATGGTAGAGCCATTACCGACTCCATCTCATTCCAGAGTTTAGGATATCTCTCCCTAAAAGGATACTCTGCCACACGAGCGAGTCAGAAGATTTTTTAGAGGCTTCCAAGAAAATTGAGTTTCTACAGTAGCAGCTCTTCAGAGTCCTTATCACAAGTAGAGATGCACATTTTTCCCCGGATTCCCAAATCCCCACTTCCCCATCCCCATTTGGGGAATTTTTTTGGAGGGAAAATGGGGAATGGGGCGGGGATGGGGATAGGGATGATTTTCATCTCCAAATTGAAATGTGGATAGGGATGGAGGGACCTCCCCCCATCCCCATTTTCCCATTTCCCCCAAAACTTATATAAATAAATATATATATATATATATATTATGTAACACTTTATGATTTTATTATGTATTTGTAATTCACTAATGAATTTAGTTTGTATTTGTAATAGAATATATTTTTTTAATTTTTAATTTTTAATCAAACGGGAGAATGGAGAAACGGGAGAATGGGGAAATGGGGAAATGAGGAAAAATGGGGAAACGGGACAAAATGGGGAAAACGGGAAATTAGGGTTGGGGATGGATATACCTCTCCCCAAAATTCCCCATCCCATTTTCCCTCAATGAGGAAATGGGGAGGGATGAGGGAAGGGTCTGGGAAGTGGGGATAGGGATAGGGATGGGGAGACCTATATCCATACTCATTCCCCAAATGTGCATATCTAGTCACAAGAGAATCTGGTTGCTTGAGAATCCTCCAACCTTGCTTGGCGGGAAAGCCCTGTTGAATTTCTCTAAGTCGCGAAAACTTAACCCCCTATCAGCCTTATCATTATAAAGCCTATTCCAGGAGCACCAGTGGATCTTACGCTTCTCAGCAGTGCTACCCCACCAAAATCTGGCATAGAGCCTCTGAATCTCTTTAATTAGTCTTTTTGGGAGCTTGAAGATACCCATTGCATAGGCTGGAAGAGATTGAATGACAGCCTTAATAAGGATATCTTTACCGCCAATTGACAACGATTTTTCTCCCCAACCTTTCAATCTGTTCCACACTCTGTCAACGATGTTTGCGAAGACGACCCTCTTTCGCCTACCGGTAAAACAAGGGAGGCCCAAATACCTCTCATGACAACCAACTAGCTTCACACCGACTAGGGACGCCAACCTCTCCCTTTCACTAACAAGAAATGAAGGGCTAACACACATGGCCGACTTGTTGAAGTTGATTGCCTGACCGAAAGCTTTTTCATATCTGCTGGAGCACATTCCGAATGGCCAAGCAGGTTTCACTGTTGGCTTTGGAAAAGACCAAACTGTCGTCTGCAAAGAACATGTGGGAGATGGCTGGGCCATTTCTGCTGCATTGGAAGCCTTCTATTTCGCCTTTATCATAGGCCATCTTAATAAGGCATGAGAGGCCTTCAGCACAGATGATGAAGAGATATGGGGACATCGAGTCACCCTGCCTGAGACCATAAGAGGGAGTGAATTGGCCACAAACCTCTCCGTTGAGCATGAAAGAGTATGTAACAGAAGAAATGCATCTTTTGATCAAGTTCACCCAACTCACAGGAAATCCTAAACAAAGCTTCATGTTCCCCACAAAGTTCCACTCCACTTTATCGAAGGCTTTTGACATGTCGAGCTTCAGAACCATAAAACCTTTTTTCATCCTCCTTCTTTTAATTCTATGGAGGCATTCGAAGTCCACAATAGTGTTGTCGGAAATAAGCCGACCTGGGATGAAGGCGCATTGCTCCTCCGAAATAACCCTACTCAGGACATTTCTGAATCTATTGGATATGGCCTTGGCGATGATTTTGTAGAGGACATTGCAGAGACTTATTAGTATGAAATCCGAGATAGAGTCGGGAGATAAGGTTTTCGGAATGAGAGGGATGATGGTGCTATTGATGTCACCAACCGGACCCTCATCATTCAAAATGGTCAAGCAGCACTGTGTTATACTCTGTCCAATTTTACCCCAAAATTTCTATTAGAAGCCAGCTGAGAATCCATCAGACCTAGGAGCTTTCAGTGGGCTCATATCGAAAACAGCTTTTTCCACATCCGCAACTGTGAATTTCGCCTCCAGGTAACGGGCTATATGATCAGGAAGCTTAGCCTTAATATTATTTGTAACCATTTTCATATCATGAGTACTAGGATTACAAGAAGTAAAAAGATCGGAGAAGTAATTAGTTATGATTCTCACCAAGTCCTCTTTAGATTCCTACCAAACACCATTATCATCTATCAAACCCGTAATCCTGTTTCGGGCTCTCCTACCAGAAGATTTGGAGTGGAAAAAATGGGATTCACGGTTGCCGTCCTTCATCTAATCAGATTTCGCCATTTGCCTCAAGTATTTTTCTTCAACTGACAAAACTTCATCAAGCTTGTCTTCTAACCTTCTTATGGTTTTCCAATCCTTTGGAACCTCTACCTTACTGGCATCTTTAAGATCTTTCCTTCGCTTGCTTATATCTTGGCGATGCTGCTTCCTTTTCTTGACATTCCAGGAGTCAAGCCTCCTTCCACAATTTCCAATTTAACCTAGGAGACCCTGCAGATTGCCCATGCAACCATTATTATTATCCCAGACAGAAGACATAATGTTTTGACACTCTTTTTCATGAGCCCAACAGTCTTCAAAATAAAAACACCTCATAGCCACACTGATCGAATGGCTAGAGTGAGACTTATCAGAGAATTCCAGCATCATCGGACGATGGTCTGAACCCTAAAATTCAAGGTGACTGATTGAGAAGAAAGGAAATAGATTTTTCCAGGCCTTGTTACACAAACCTCTATCCAACCTTTCCAATATAAGAGCTAGGCCATCACGCTTGTTGCTCAATGTGAATTTAGGTCCCCGGAAACCCATATCTTCCAGGTTGCAGTCGTTCACCGCTTCTCTAAATTCGGCCATATCTCTCCAGTTTTTGATTAATCCCCCAGATTTCTCGCCATCCCAAAACACTTCATTAAAGTCTCCCATGCAAACTCAAGGGAGGTTATTCATACCTGAAAGCCGTTTGAGGAAGGTCTTTGAGTGTTTCCGCTGAGCCTGAACCGGATGCCCCTAGAAGCCCGTGAACCTCCAGCTCTGATGATTACTGTGCCGAATCCTTACATCAATATGCTCTTAGGAGTAGGTTAATAAATCAATCGTGGTCTCACCCGACCAGTACAGACACAGACCTCCAGACTTTCCCACACTATTGATAACTAATTTGCTACTAAAACCTAACCTAATTTTCCACCGCTCGAGTTTCTCATGTTGACAACGAGTTTCACTAAGAAAGATCAATTCTGGTTTCCAGTACTGCTTGTGAGTAAGCAGGGTGTTGAACGCCCGAGCGCTACCTAGCCCCTAGCGTTCCAAGCTAGGATTTTCATTGGGACCGGCGAGCCGATAGAGACCGGCAGACCGATTGCATGTGAATTGGGTCTTCATCAGCCTCAGACAAAACCTCAGAGGAGGTAACCGACTCCGACAGCCCCGCACAACTCTGAACAAGTCCCTCTGAGAGCACAGCAAAATTCTGAAAATCAGATATACCTTTCCTAGGCTGCTCACGTTCCCTTTCCGCTTCAATCTCCTTCGACTTTCCTTCCCCAATATAATTCGCCCCTTGGTTTCAACAAGAGTGATATCTCCGACCAAAACCAGACCAGAGCTCTTGGTTTTCTTAGCTTCTAATTGCCTATCTTCCTCACTCCCAGCTATCCCTCTTTTACCTAAGTGAGAGACTTTCCCCAAATCTGAAAACTCGTTTTGGCCTCTTTTTTCACGAGCTGTTCTTTTCCATTTTGCAGGTTTTTGGGTTTTCTTTGACTTTGGGCCTTCATTAAGCTCAGTGGGCTGAAGGTCCAAATTAGGTTGTGAAGGGTCAAAGTTGGCCCCAAGCTATTGGGCCTGTATACAGATGGGTCCATTTCCATCAAGTTCACTGTTTGTGCTAGGTACTTGTCCTTTTCCCCATTAATGTTGACCCCTTTTGATGGTTGCGGCTTCTTTGCTTTACCTAGGGTGAGTCTGCTGCCTGAAGATTTGACCACTGGCAAGACCCTTTCCCCTGAGGCATTAATTGGATCCTCTTTTCCCATACTACTCTTGATGGGCTCGAGGCTTTGCCTCTCTCCACCTTGATTTATAGCCTTGTCATTCTTCCATCTCTAGTTGCCGGGATGGCACTCCGGTCCCCCGTTTTCAGGTATTTTCCATATATTTCCTGATCTCCAGTTTCCTTTACTAGCACTGATATGGGGTTTCTCTCCTTGTTATCCCCAATTACGTCTTCCGAGAGGCCGCTTCTATGGTTGAATCGCTTTGGCGGACTCTCCGTCCGAAGCCAGACATTTAATCTTGCCATTGTTTCTATTGTATCTTTTTTACCAAGTTCGACGCAGTCCCTTAATGGATGGCCCACTCTACTGCACTTGAAGTAATAGTCTTGCAACCTTTCATACCTTAGAAGCATGGCTGTTATCGTCCTCGTTCCCAGCAGATCAACTCTTAGGCTTCTAATGAGTGGTTCATCAGCAGAGATAGCAACGCTAACTTTAACACAGCGACCTCCTACATTTTTAGCTGTTAACAAATCCACATCCAAAACCTCTCCTATCATTTTGCCTAGGAAGGCTCCAATGTTTTCTGTCATGCAAAGCAGAGGTAGGTTGTGGATTTGAACCTAGAATTCCACTCTATTAAAATTCATGTGCGCAATATCTCAAGTGCCAGAGGGTTCTTCGAAAGCTATTATGGCTCTATCAAAGGTCCAAGGTCCTCTAGATTGGATATACTTCATGTCTTCAGTATTTTTGAAGTAGAAAGCGAAAACATTGCCTTCTAGTACCTCAATCTCCACACCTTCATTGGCCCTCCAAATAGTTGTCAAGACATTAATGAGAGCATCCTTATTAACTAACTTGTTAGTCAAAACCTTACCAACCAAACATAAGAACATAAGACGTTCCCCTTTCTCCTTTAGGTTGGAATCAAGAGTTCCGGCCAGACGTTCCTTTTCTTTGATGGAAAGAGCGCTACAAAGCATAGCTAATTCCTCAAAATTCATTGTTAATTTAAATTTACTTCAGGATAGTAGCTAGGAAGGGACTGACTAGGAAGAACGAGGATCAAAGTGCTAGAAAGTCAAGCTTCAAGCTGGCAAGAGTACCACTCCCACCTTAAGTTTCAAAGAAACTTAAGAGAGAGACTTTTTACGAGAACGTCCTTAAATTCAAACTTTTTATGAGAACATCCTTAAATTCTCATTATATAGCTTTTCCAGTACTAATGGTGTACAATATTTTTTTTAGTATTCTGGTTTGATACATCATGTTCCATGGACGATATTTTGCCACCAAAATATTTACTCATTCTGTCTTCAATTAAACTAACAAATTCAATCACATATCATTTTTTTTAATGTAGAAGGAGAAAATCAAAGGTTTTGTTCTAATTTGTGGCTATGATGATAGCAGTAACATCACATATATGCATATTGCCTTTTTCTTGTATTCATGGGTCATGATAGCAGACTCAATTCAGAAGAATTGTAAATCAATAAAACCAGAATTCTCATCCTCGTGATTTTTAACAAAATCAAAAACTTAAAACTGAATTAGTACCTGATACTATTACACACCAACAACTATTTATAAAACTAACAAAATTGCTTTAAAGCACTTTACGACTCAAAATCATAATATTACCTCGACTTTGCCGGCATAAACCATCAAAGAGATGACAATAATTGATGCTGCATATCACATTACTATAAACAGCAGGATTTGATCCAATTGAATTGTCGCCTCTGAGCTTGTGTGTATCAATTAATTCTTTACAACCTGCAGGCTGCAACAAGGGATGTATACAGTGCACGCACTGTGGCACAACCTTCGTAGCTTGACCCTGCATTACAACAAAATTGCTACATTCCTGATCCTGAGCAAATGCTGAAACAAGTATCAACCAATCAACACGAAGCCGGCCACTTCTTGTCGCCCACAGAACATAAGTATTGAAGCATATATTCATTAGAAGAACATGTATCTGCCAAATCCTGATGTATTCTCGTAATAGCCTTTTGCAAGGATTTTAGTGAAGGAAGCAGATTTCTGGAATTCTGTTGAATTGAGCTACCATGACTTTTGCAGAGCTCCTGCAAGACAAACCGGTCACAATACTTGTAAGATCTGTTACAAACATAGAGCTATTTTATACTACCATCTAAAATGAAGAGAGAATTCTGAAAAAGTTGCATGTTACGAAAAAGCCACCTGACACCAGCGAAGTATAAACTCCAAGTGCGGGCAGCTCTCTAAAAGTTCTGCAAGTGCCTCAATTAACCTTTGCATGTATCTGTGAGGGATTGATGAGGTAACAGCGGGTATATCAACCGGACCGACCGCAAAAATGCATTTCTTAATTAGACTATCCTCGTTTAAGCGAAGGCTAAGAATTAAAGCTCGGCTTGGTTGATCTTCATTTAGTGCTGCATCTACTGCCTGTGCAACAAGGTAAACAAGACAATAATGTAATTAAAAATAAGTAGATGAGAATTATGCTATTAAACAGTAAAGGAAAATACTGTAAATTCCAAATAAACTAAGATGCACACTTTGCATTCTCCTTCAGTGAGTTATGTAAGAATAACTGAAGAAATCAAAAATCTTTTCTTAGTTAATGTCATTCTCACGTCTTGATCAGAAGGATCAAAGATAAGTAACTCAAAGAAAATAAAGACTCAAAAGTTTCATGTCTTTAGATAAGTACCTCTGGTGTGACATCTATGTCAAGATCAGAAGGATCAAAGATAAAGGATTCATCAATTGAATAAACTAGAACCCCCTCTGTCGTTGCTGCCGAAAAGCTCCGTCCAGTGGGTGCAATTCTCAGGCATTTAGTTCGAATAACAGGCCTTCCACGATTAGGCATAGATCCTGGTAAATCATAATCTAACTTTCCTCGTGTTTGTTTATCAACGCCTTCTTCTGTGTCACTGTTATCATCATCAATTAAATCCACTGGGCCAGCTTCAGTCATATTCTTAGAATTTAAAAAGTCGAGAACTCCATCTAGAGAGAGATTATGGGTTATTTGAAATCGACGCAGCAGTACCTGTAATGTAAAAAGGTTAAATGCAATGTGAACCTGATTCAACATGCCTAAGATTTTGTACATAATAAAGAAGAAAATTGGTCCTTTTAAGAGCCACAGACATACAACTATATCTTTCAGGCCACAAAAAAAAGTATATAGTCCAAAAAAAAAATGGTAGAACAAAGCAAGTTTAACAATGTGATTAACACAAAGAATGTATTTACAGCAATAAATTCCATGGAATCTTACCTGATCAGCCACGTCGTACATACAAATGTATTTGCTGCTTCCCCCAGCTAAAATGTAGCTCCCATCAGCAGAATAACATAATGTCGTGAAGCACTTTCCTGAACTAGAGTTAGCAGCTGATCTACGATCAGTCATAAGACGCCCTCCAGCTATATCCCTACGCCCCTCGATAGTGTACATTAAGTCACCATTAATTGGGTCCCAGAAATGAATCTGTCCATCTAATGTGCTGCAAGCCAATTGCTTTCCATCTGGACGATAGACCACCGCAAGGACATCATGTGTATGGGGGAATGGTTCCACTGAACCTTTCCCTTCAAAAACATCCCACAATCGAACAGTTTTGTCCCACGACGATGAAGCTAAGATTGCCTACATGTGAGAATGAAACAACTTAATCAAACTATTCAGGAAACAAGGAGTATGATAAATGTCCGATACGGCGATACATAGAACATTGTTTAATCATCTGACATCCGTTAAATAAACTATGAAAATTCAAGATTTGCACATAATGAAGAGTGGAAGCTTTTATAAAATCCACTTTAAATTCTAAGAAAATGGTCAAATGAGCACCAAAGAAACATAAGCATATTGCAAGCTCATGGTTAGAAGATAAGATAATAACTCACATTTGTAGGCGAAAACGCCAAGCCATGAACAGGACCTTCATGTCCACTTAGGATATCCAACAAACGACCCGTCTTCATTGACCAAACAAATATCTGTTTCAGCACATTCAAAAACCAGTCAGGAAAAATAAATTATGATGCACCAGCAAAACCTAGTTACTAAGAGCAAATTTACCTCGAATGAATCTAAAGTTCCAGCACAAATTACTTCACCACTTTGATCTGCCGCCAAAGAAACAAACTGCCTAGAAGAAGGCGTAGTGAAAGTCCTAAAATTTCTATAGCGAAACAAATCCCATGCACGAACTGTTCCATCCAGAGATGCACTTAGAAGACAATGGTTATTTGCCATAAAATGGAGAGCAGTGACAGCATTAGTGTGCTCAGCAAACGTCACAAAGCAAAAGCCAGATGAAACAGTCCACACCTGTAACAAGCAAACTCAATACTTCAACAAGATGTCAAGAATTCCAAGTATAAAATTCAAACAGGGCGAAGGTAACTATAGACTAAAACATGTAGCATGAAAAGGCATAAAGCATAAAAGAATTATCTCCAAGATCATCATTGTCAAGTTTATTAGGGAAAAAAAATGTTTAAGCAAACTTGCAATATAATAATTCTCAACTGTACTCAAAACATTAAATTGAAGCTATGGGCAAAACGTGCATGAAAAATCCTAGCAACTAGTTCCTTATGACCGAAATCATTTAAAACCAATTATGATTTCACAGGGAGATACTAAACACCATATATTAGGCCATTCCTCTCATAGGTCAATAAGCAAAATTGGGAATCACAACATAACCAGCTCATATAGTAAAGGTACATGAATGGCGATACAAATCATTGACAAAGGAAGTGAGCATGGTGCAAGGTTATGATGAGCAAATTTGGCAATACACATGAGCTCCTTCAACCACAGAAAACTAAGCACTATACAAAAGACTACAAGAATAAGATGCACATAGCCACATACATAAATTAAAAACACAATATTCTTAACAACATCATAAACATAATAATATGATCTTTGAAGTTACGATAATTTAGTACCTTGACTTTGTTATCATCAGCCCCAGTGGCCAATAGTTGAGAATCTGGAGAATATGCAAGACAATTCACATCAAAATAATGCCCCTGCTGCTTTAAAATATAACTCTCCGACCGCCACTCCCAGACAAGTAACTGCCCTAACTTCGCACACCCAAACATCAACCAATTCCCTAGGTCATTAAAACTCGTTGCAGTAATCTTCTCTCTTGAAATTGATAGCAAATGAATACACACAAAATCAGGCATCTGATATAAACCAAACACACCATTTGAGAACCCCACGACCACCATATCAAGCCCCCTATGATAATCACAAGCCGTTAACTTAGCTGGCGCCTGCTTAAAATCATCCTTCCTCAACAACTGCCATTTCTGTTGATGCAAATACCACTTTTCTTCACCTAATTCGACACCTTTCCCATCAAAATCTTTCCTCTTCTTACCTTCGCCGTCCCTCTCCGGAGTGCCTGGAGAGGGTGGCTCTGAGTCTTCCCCTCTAATTTCATCCAATTTACCATCACTGCGACTATAACCCCAACTAAAAATTCTACAATCACGAGTAATCGTATAAGCTTTATTTACCCTATCGGTCCTCTTATCAACACCGAAAAAACAACCCACAATCGAATCTCTATGACCTAAAAGTAAAAAGGGTTTATTGCTTCGAACACCCTTTAATTTTTCGTTTACATAGAACAATCTAGCGGCCAAATCTTTAGACCCAACAAGCAAATACTTAGAATCGGGACTCCAGTTCAACGCGGTAACTTTGTCATTGCAATCAGCTAAAGTCCTTACCAGCTCAAAACCAAACACTTCCTTTTTGAACCCCGGCGATCGCCATATTTGCACCAATTTACCTGCAGAAATCAGAAACAAAGAGTGCCACTGAAACTAAAAATAAAACTTGCAACTTAACCACCCTCTCTTTCAATTTGCTATCAGAGTTGAAAAGTGTAAGCATTTTGAATACCTGCACCAACGGCGATATAATTTCCATTTGGACTGAACTGGATGGCATTTACGGGATATTTGAATTTAACGCGATGGAGGACGACGTGGCGGTGGAGGTTGATGAATAGGCAGCGGTTGTTCTCGTCGACGGTGAGGAGAAAAGTGCCGTTGGGGGAGACGGCAAGACGGCAGATGTTGGACGACGATTGGACAGGGAGAGTCAGGGTTTGAGACTTGATGAGGTCTGTGACGGACACTCGGTTACCGACCGGTGAGATTAGCTGCGTGTTCTGTGTTATGACGGCGTTGCCGCCTCTGTAGGGGGCGCCTAAGAGGTTCTGGAAGCGGTAGTTCATGAGGAGTGTTTGGATGTCAGGAAACTGCGAGAAATTGGGAGAAAATAGTTGATGAACCAGAAAACGAGAGTGTAGCTTTAGAGTTGAATATGGCTGTTTTTGTCTAGGGTTTTTGTTTAGGGTTTATTGATTCAGAGATGATGTTTATGGGCCGCTGACCCGACAGGAAAACAAAAGTCCGACCCGAATTCTGTACATGCAAAAAGCCCAAATGAACTGTTATGTTGTCACCCCTCACAACTTTCTATATACACCCCTCACAATTTTTTTTTTTCTAATTCTAATTACAAATTTAATTTATAAGTTTCAATAAGCTGCTCGTATACATATATTGTATTTTTTTTTCTTCTTAATTTTTATACTAAAAAATGATGTGTTTGGTGAAAAATAAAGTAAAAACCTAAAATCTTAATTAACAGAGTTATATTACTATACTGAGTTTGTAATTACAGGGCAATTGATGTTTGTTGAATTCAATTCAATGCTTTAGAAAAAAATTGATATTATAATAAATATACGAAAACTAAAAAACATATGTAGAGCACTGCTCAATGTGGCTTAATAAACCTAATTATATAGGTGAAAGGATATTTGCAAGTAATAGCAATCAACTAACTGCCTCTCTCCATTTTTCATTTTAAATTCTTTTAAAAATCAACCATTTTTAGCTATCATCAAATATGTTAATTGGTATATTCAATTAAGAGACGGGAGATAGCTGTTCATATGTAAAGGCAATTTTAGATTTGTCCATACCATAATTCATAGCGTGAAATATTTATTTGATTGATACTGTTTGGAAATAGTGAAACCGGCAATTCTAATTATAGCAACTCTATTACTATCTAAAAAAGTTTTTGTTACAGCCATATTTTAATAAAAAAACATTTATTATTAAAATGCCTTTACATATAATTAGGTATAAGAGTATATCTAACTAATTGATAAAAAAAATTCAAAAAAAAAAATGATAATTTAAATTTACTTTCTATACTCATAAATTGAACACTATTATAAACCCTAATAATATATACAAAATCAAAATCAGCATCACATTAAGGAAATATAATCATGCAACTAAATTTTATGCTATCAACATATATGGAGCAGATTGCCAAACATTATTGCCAAAACAATTATCTGTTATATATTGTTGAAAATTTTTAAAATACTATATTAGGGCAAGTGCTTAATATATATTCATGCATATTTAATACATGTAACATAAAATACTCTAATAAAGAAGCAATTGCAAAAAAAAAAAATACAGGTATATATACTTACGCTTAAAGCGTTTATAAACAATTTTTTTTTTTTTAAATAGAGTAGAAATCATAAAAGAAAAGGACTATACATCTGGTGTGGGCGATCGCCCATTACAACCGAAGCAATAGTAGGAGGGACATCCTCCTCCCAAACAAAATCAGACACAAATGTAAGACCAATCTTCGCAAGCAAGTATAGACATAATTTAAAGGGAGAATTTTTTTTTTTTTTTTTAACTAAATGAAAATAATCAAATTCAATTATAACCGGGCTGTGGTAAAATTTCGTTTTTAACCAACCTTACTAGTAAAAAGACTATATTGCACTTAATGTATATGTCATACATGTAACATGATGAACTAAAAACATATTACATGGTAAGCTATCATGAAATGTTCATCATAAACCAGAAATTGAAGAAATATATGTTACATGATGAACTATGAAATATTACATGACTAAGGGGTCGTTTGTTTTTTTGTCTGAATACTGAATAGTCCTGAATTTTTCTGAAGACTGAATATGGACTAAAATCTGAACCTGAATGACATGTTTTTTTTTTCTTCTCACATCTGAATGTACTGTCAATATGTTTGTTTTTTTAAAATAAAATTATCTGAAAATACGTAATTTTACATTTATACCTATACTAATTAAAAGAAGTAATTTAATATGCACCATTCTTTATAACATTTTATTTTTGCAAAAAAAAAATTCAATTTAACAAAAAAAAATTAATCAAAGATTATAATTTTGCATGTTCTGCAAACAAAGTTGAAGTTAAATTTATTATAAAAAAAAGTTATATTTCAAGTTCAATTTTGTATGTTGTCCACGCTTACGGAGAATATAATTCATGAAACAATTTTTGTTTTTTTGGTTTCCTGGATCAGATGCACCGGAAGCCAAATAAAAAAAAGTTCTTGAATTTTTCATATACAATAATTCTATAACATCTTCAAGCCACGAAATCTACTCAATATGATAGACAAATTTATTAAGCACTATTCGAATAGTTAGATAAAAAAAATAAAGAGATCTTACCGGGACTTGACAGGAAAGAAATTCAATTGTTCAATCTCAGAAAAAATTCATTATGAGATGTAATTAGGGTTTTTTTTTCTTTTCTAAAACCTGTGTAAATAAGAAATATGTTAAAAGAAAAATTTTTATACCATATCAAATTAAGATAAATTTGGAAATATATCTTTTTTTGGAGGATAAACTTGGAAGAGAATATTTTAATTGCAATCCAGTGATTTAGAATTAAGTTAAAAGTCAGGATTTCTTACTTTTTATTTTAAGTTGTTTTTTGATATTTTTAAGTTGTTTGACCACTTAAAAAAACAAACAAAACAACTTAATGAGTTCAATTCAGACCCATTAAATCTTAAGTGAAAAAAACAAACGACCTCTAACTATCATACAATGTTCATCAGAAACATGATTTTTTGGAAAACTTCAAAATTGATTTTGAAAAACACGATTTAATCTAAAATAGTGTCAAACCCCATGAAATATACACCAATACAAACAATTGTTAGCAATGTAAAGCATCAAATTAAAACTCACATTATGGTGACCGGAAAGAAGAAAAAGGGATTTTGAAGAGATAAAGTGAAGAACCTAAAGAAAGAAGAAAGAGAATAAAAAAAAGCTCTAGAGGTATTTTCGTCAATTTTTGGTTGAATGCGATTTTATTTTGAAAACAAGGTTAAAATGAATTTTGATTTCAAAAATATGTTAGATTTGTTTATTTCGTCTAACTTAAAAATAACAAAAAAAAAATGAAATGACTAAATATAGCAACAACGTGAACAATCAGCGTTCTAGTACATCACGGGCATTAATGGATTAACATTATCTCTCTTTCCTTCTGGAAAACCTTCTTCGCGTATGTTGGGAATTTAAACCGATGAACGCGGAAACGACATACCTAATATTCGCTCATAACGCATATCAATTAACGTATATAGCAGAAAAATAAGATGAGAGAAAATAAATAATCGCACAACACAAGATATATATGGAAAACCCTAAATCAGAGAAAAAACCACAGGCTGTCAGGACGACAAAGAAAGTTCCAGTATATGATAAATTGTTATAACCATATACTATAGGATTCTCTCTCACACCTCAACCCCAAACCGCGGAGCCTTACCAAGTCTCCAAGCTCACAACCGAGCTTTACATCACGACTCTCAGCTCACAACGCTCACAAGATCCTCACCAAGAACCACCCCCTCTCCCCAATGTTCCATAGGTCTCCCCTGAATATCACAAACGAATCTCTAACTTGATTCACTGATATTCCCCGGATCACTCCCCGAATATTCTCTATGGTCTCCCTCGGATCTCAACACACTCTCTGATGTTACATGTGTTATTTTGCTCCAGACAAATAATCTAGTTACAAGGTTCTATTTATACTAGTTATAGCGAGTTTAAACTTATAAGGAAATCCATCTCCTAAATGTACACGACTTTCTTATTTCACATAAATACTTTTTTTATGCACAAGTCTTCTTGTAAAGAGAAATATTTTTCCTTCAAGCACAAGAACTTCCCAAAAAGAAATAACTTCCTTTTCCACTGAAGATTTCTCATTCCGTACAAATCTTCACCAAACCACTGTGGGTACCAGTGTCTGCAGCACATCGTTTCCCACAGTGTGAATCCCCGGCATTGGACCGCTGTCCTTACCGCTGTGCAATGCATATCACAAGGCACATCAGTTTCTTCCTTGATGAAAACCGCTCCCTAGACCACTATGCATGGCACAACCATATGGACATTGCTTGACATAGCACAACTCTTCAATCTTCATTTCTTCAGTTCTTCTTGGTCTTCAAACCACCCCCAAACACCATCTCCAACTTCCAAACGTTTCTCACATCTCTAGGAATGTTCACATCAATTGAGTCTTGTTTGGGTGACATTGGGTTCACTTGAGAATTCTAGCCAAAACCTAACAATTATCCCATTTGGCAAGTATTCCAAGACATTTGTCCACACCAACAATTCTCATCACCGAGAATCACCATACCCTACCACAAGGTATAGCCACATAGGAACGAACCATCCTAAGTTTTTTTTTTTGTTCATTGTTTCGGCACCATGTCGAAATAACTTGTTGAAATTGTGGTGCAACTCCTCACATCATATTTCCAAGGAATTCGGCAGCTATCGACATCACTGTCCACCATACACCTTGCATCACCTTCTGACCAATGCTTTGTGCATAATTATGGACCCACTAGCAGCAACATATCATCTTCAATGACTAATGGAGAAGCCTATTAAAAGGATAAACGTGTCCTTGCATCACCAAACCCAGTGAAAGACTTGTTGTTAGTACTTAAAGTGTTTTGCTGGATAAGCTTCACACTACACCAGAGTTTGTTTTTTTTTTATGTGTTCAGAAGTTTTTTTTATCACCTTGTGTAACCCAGATTGGATTTCCATGACTCGTACTTGCCACCACAAGCCAAATTCTCCTTCATCTCCATTCTTCCTCCATCAAACTCTATTGCGTTTGAAACCGTTTTCAAGACGTATCTTCTTTGCTAAACTCATACTAGGCAACCATGAATCTTCATCCCAATACCACCAAGTCCTTCGTACGATATCCCGTAAAGACTTGAAACCGCCATTGTCAACCATGGCTCTGATATCAATTGTTAGGAATTTAAACCAATGAACGCGGAAAACGACATGCTTAATATTCGCCCATAACTCATAGCAATTAACGGCTAGAGCATAAAAATAAGATGAGAGAAAATAAACAATCATACAACATAAGATATATGTGGAAAACCCTAAATAAGGGAAAAAACCACAGGCCGTCAGGACGACAGAGAAAGTTCTATTATATGATAATTTATTACAACCATATACTCCATGATTCTCTTTCACACATCAACCCCAAACCACAGAGCCTTACTAAGTCCCTACGCTCACAACCGAGCTTTACATCATGACTCTCAGCTCACAAAGCTCACAAGATCCTTACCAAGACCCCCCCTCCCACCAATATCCCTTAGGTCTCCCCTGAATATCATCCATAGATATCTAACTTGATCCACTGATATTCCCCTGATCCTTCCCCCGATATTCCCTGGGGTCTCCCTCAGATCTCACCTCACTCTTTGATGTTACAGGTGTTTTTTCGCTCCACACAAACAACCTAGTTACAAGGTTCTATTTATACTAGTTATATGGATTTTAAATCTACAAGGAAATCCATCTCTTATACGCACAAGACTTTCTTGTTTCACATACATACTATTTCCTTTTATGCATAAGTCTTCTTGTAAAGAGAAATATTTTTCCTTCAAGCACAAGAACTTCCCAAACTGAAATAACTTCCTTTTCCACTGAAGATTTCCCATTCCGCACAAATCTCCGCCAAACCGCTGTGGGTGCCGTTATATGCAACACATCGTTTCCCATAGCGTGAATCTTTGGCATTGGACCGCCGTCTTTATTGCTGTGCAATGCACAACGTAAGGCACATTGGTTTCTTCATTGATGGAAACCGCTCCCTAGACCATTGTGCAATGGCACATCGTTAGACATATCACAACTCTTCAGTCTTCATTTCTTTAGTTCTTCTTGGTCTTCAAACCTCCCTTAAACACCATCTTCAACTTCCAAATGTTCCTCACGTCTTTAGGAAGTTTCACATCGGTTGAGTCTCGTTTGGTTCACATTAGGTTCACTTGAAAATAAGAGCTAAAACCTAACAGCGTAGTCCCTCATGAGCTCAAAGCCAACTTTATGACCAAATTCAAATTCGAGATGGACTAAACATATGTACAATTTCAAAAATCTGGACAATCTCTTAGCTACTTCATACGCGAGAACCTTACCTTGTTTCTCCACAGTGTCAACCCATTCCTCCATAAGGCAGATTTTCTAGAGAAGAACTTACCTACTATCCTCATTTAGGGAAAAATGGAGTAGTTTTCTTTTGAGATGTACAAGCTCTTTTGCGAGCAGGGAAAGTTTCATCCATAATCAAATGTTGTGTACCAAAGAAAAGTGACAACTTTAGAATGGATCGTCAATCAAGTCATTCTTGAGCGGACGGTCCTGAAATCCTATCCCAGTAATTATCCGTTATATTGTTAGAAATTTTTATGATACTAGATTTGGCAGCACGTGCAAAAATACATGCTTAATATATATTCATGTATATTTAATTAAAATTATTATACATTCAACTCTTTTACAGGGGCTGCAGTTGCCACGGTTTTATACAATCTAAGGCATATGCATCTCACACTCAAATTGCCTGCCATCGACTACAATCTAACACTCTTAATGCAACCAATGTTGGTTCTAGGATTCATTAATGAAGTTTTTTTTTCCAGTGTCATTTACTCATTTTTGCTTACCAGATGATCAAAGTCTCACTAAAAATTTCATTTTTATTGCCATTTTTTCCTCTTTTTTTTTCATTATCTAAATGGAAGAAATTGACCTACAATAATGTCAATCAAGTCATTCTTAAAAAAAAACATCAACTTAAATCTATATTAACAAGGGATTTTAGCGAAATTGCCCTATTTGAGGGCCTAAATTGCAAATATACCCCATGTAGTGAAAACCTTACAACAATGCCCCAAACTTCCAAGAATACCCCCACTTAAAAAATAACCACCACATTGATTACCATTATTATTTTTACCAATCAATGATACAAAAATGAAAGGAAAAGAGTAAATTATACATTGTTTGAAATTAGTAAATTGAGATGGAACTCTTTTAATGTTTTTTTTTCTTTTGGATGCATAAAAGTATTGAAGGAAGTTATATGAAGTGGTGAGAAGGTGAGTTTTTGAAAAAAAAATAACTATTATCTTTTATTACAATCCATATATTGATATAAATAATATGGGTAAATTTGTTTTGTTGTTGGGTTAATTTGTAAACGTTCTTCGGGTCACGCGTGATCCGATCGGGTCATGTGTGACCCGAAGAACAAATTCAGACCTTCGGGTTGCCCCCTTACCCGAAGGCCTAAATTTGTGCTTCGAGTCACACATGACCCGATCGGGTCAGGGGTGACCCGAAGAACAAATTCAGGCCTTCGGGTTGCCCCCTTACCTGAAGGCTTGAATTTGTTCTTCGGGTCACCCATGACCCGATCGGGTCACTCGTGACCCGAAGAACAAATTCAAGCCTTCGGGTAGAGGGCAACCCGAAGGCCTGAATTTGTTCTTCGGGTCACCCCTGACCCGATCGGGTCACCCTTGACCCGAAGAACAAATTCAGGCCTTCGGGTAAGGGGGCAACCCGAAGGCCTGAATTTGTTCTTCGGGTCACACATGACCCGATCGGGTCACCCCTGACCCGAAGAACAAATTATATTAAAAAATATATATTTATATATATATTTTTAATTTACACTCTTTATGTTTGATGTAAAGTTTAATTTTTTATTTTGAATTGATAATCTATATTTAAACTTTTCAGGATTGAAGATGACAAATGTGCAATTGGTTTTGAATTGGGGTGGAGAATGGAAAAGTGATCACGGTGTATATTGGTATGACGGTCGAAGAGGAAGGGCATTTGATTTTCCAAGGGATGCAAATTATGATCAACTATTAGATAAGATTTACCGTGTCAGCGGGATTGATAGAAATCATTATCGGGCTACTCTTACGACAGTTGCACAAACCATCCGTCCTAGCTTGCCTATTGAGATTATTGATGATGATGATGTTGCATTGTTGCTGCGCCGAGAGAATGTTGACCCTCTAGTTTGCATAAGTGTTGAGGAAATCGAGGTTGATCGTTCAGAATTGAAGCAGAATTTTCGTCCAGAGTCACCTCACCACCCACACCATGCAACTCAATATGATTTTCACCACACTACAGAT
This sequence comes from Dipteronia sinensis, assembly GCA_033220585.1. Classification (NCBI taxonomy): domain Eukaryota; kingdom Viridiplantae; phylum Streptophyta; class Magnoliopsida; order Sapindales; family Sapindaceae; genus Dipteronia; species Dipteronia sinensis. Next base: position 55,076,204 of record CM065639.1, read on the forward strand.
GTACCTGACACAAATGCCCATTTGGATGATATTCGAGATGGTTTTATAGAAACTGGCAACAATGGTAATTCCCCTCATCGTCATTTTGGTTTCCATGATACCACAGAAAATCACAATGTTTCTACACATGATGTATTAGAACCACAGTTCGACCCTATTCCTGATCGAGTTCCTAACCGGTCTAATGACCAATTTGCTCATGTTCAGAGGCTTGTTCCACCTCCATGTACATTGTATTCTATTAATTCAAGCGAAGTTGCACCTAGATCTGTTGATATGTGTATTGCAGTAGGTGAGTTGTTTCAAAGTAAGCAGGAATTGCAATCACAATTAGGTAAGTACACCCTTGCCAACCGGTTCCAGATTAGGGTGATGAAGTCGGACACAACATGTTATCAAGTTCGATGCATTGTTGAGGAATGCAATTGGCGATTACGTGCAGTTAAGGTTGCTAATTCAGATTATTTTCAGATCAGAAGATTTGACCATGAGCACACATGCTCCAATGAAGCACGATTTCCACTTCATAGGCAAGCAAGTGCACGGGTTATAGGGGAACACATAAAGGAGAAATTTCTTGATCATCGTTTATACAAGCCAAAGGAAATTATACAAGACATACAGACAGAGTTTGGCGTCTCATGTAACTACCACAAAGGATATCGAGCCAAACATATTGCCTTAGATGAGGTTCAAGGAACACCGGTTGAGTCATACCGTATTCTGCCATCATACTTGTACATGTTGGAGCAAACTAATCCTGGAACTATTACAGACCTCCACACAGATTCCGCTAACAGGTTCATGTACATGTTTTTTTGCCTTAAAGCCTGCATAGACGGTTTTCTGTCTTCAATTAGACCTGTAATTGCTATTGACGCAACATTTTTGAAAGGCCATCATGCAGGGGTCTTATTTGTGGCTGTGTGTATGGATGGTAATGACCAAATATTTCCCCTAGCTTTTGGTGTTGGAGATTCGGAGACAAATGAAGCTTGGGAATGGTTTCTAACTAGGTTGCATAGCGCCGTTGGCGAAGTTGATGATTTAGTTATTATTTCTGACAGGAAAAACAATATCATCAACAGTGTGGTCAAGGTGTTCCCAAATTCATTCCATGGCGCATGTGCGGTACATCTAGAACGGAACATGCTTGGACGCTATGGGAAGAATAAGGTATTAAAAGACATCTTCAGAAAGACAGTTAAAGTTTATCGGGTACATCAATTCACACGATGTATGGAGCAATTAGCAAATATTAATTCTAAAGCAGCTATGTATGTCAGGGATGCCAGATTTGAACGGTGGGCACGGGCATACAGTCCAAAGAAAAGGTATAACATGATGTCATCTAATATTGCAGAGTCCATGAATAATGCAATTAAAAATTGTCGGGAATTGCCTATTACCGGAGTTATTGACTACACCAGAGGGGTCCTCCAGCATTGGTTCCATGATCGTCGGACATCTGCAGGGAAACTTAAGTCGACATTGACCACGAAGGCAGATGTAATTCTAGGTGTCAAGGATGAAAAGGCACGTTATCTAAGGGTCTATCCGATCACATATTACTCATTCCTTGTTAAGGATGAGATTTGGATGGAACAGTTGATTTGACATCAAAAACATGTACTTGTAGAGAATTTGACATTGACTGAATTCCATGTGAACATGCATTGGCTTGCATTAGGGTCCTACGATTTTCATATACAGATTATTGTTCACCTTATTACTCTAGTGCATTTCTTGTTGCAGTATACAGTGGGAAAATTCATCCCGTTGGACACCCCCCAGAATGGTTGGTTCCAGAAGATATTGCATCAGTAGTTGTTCTCCCCCCTGTCAGGTGACGCCTTCCAGGAAGGCCTAAAAAGAACCGTACTCCGTCATTTGGTGAGGAAGTAAGTCAAACAAGATGTACAACTTGTCATCGTAATGGTCACAATAGCCATACATGTACATACTCGAGATTGTCTAGATCATTAACAAGTACGAGTGGTGTCTGTGAGGCAAACGAATCGCACAATGTTTAATAAACCCTCCAAGGTACTGACTTTATTCTTGTGTGTTTAACTATATTCTTGTTTAATGTTGCATTTGGGTTATAATTCCATGGAATCAAAGTGTATGTGATTTCGTTTAATGGTTTTGGCTTTACGGGTATGTGATTTCGTTTTGTGTTTTGGATTTGTAGGGTCACTGTTGATAACATCTCAAGCATGACAGCTAATTTGACCAGACTAGGGAGAATCATTGGTTATCTACACTTCATTGGTTTGCATTTTGATGGCTTATTATCTACACTCCATGTGTTACTATTTAATGGACCATGTGTTACTAGTTAATGTGTCTTTGTTTCATGCTTATTTCATCATGCTTATTGTATTTCATCAAATTTCCCTAAAAAAGATTTCATCAATATTGTATTTGTTTTCCCTTGAATATTGACTTGAGATTTCCCTAAAAAATTTAGCAGAGTTTAGTTTATATTTTTAACAAATCCATACCATTTTCTGTACCTGTAAACAAGACACTCCCAATATGCACAACACTTCTCAACTCCCGACATTTCATTTCACACATAATTACTACCATAACGAATACAAATAGAATTCTCATTGATTAAATTAGTACGATCTGTTAATTACAACCATTTTCAACTAAGTTACCTTCAACTATATTATTACATGGCACTTGTTTACAATTTTTAAAAATTTCAGTTACAATTTTAACTCTAAGGGAGCCTCCATCTTTTGCTTCAAAGTCGAATGGTTCCCGGCCCACAAGTACTCCAAGAATTTGAGAGCAAATATCCCACAGTCCGACCTATTTCCTCCAAAACAAACAAATATATCCAATGTAAGTGACAATCAAACTCTTTAATGTAATAAAAGATGACAAGTTTATGGTTTGTGGTATACCCATTCCCTTGATTTGGAATGTCTTTCTCGGGTCTTTCTACAGCAAATGGCAAAGCATCAGTAAAAATATCTGGCATTGTATGCACCAACAAAGAAGGCAACATTTTTCTAAGGCAAGATGTCAACTTTGTAATCTCTAATACACTGTTGATTTCCGGTAATGAATCATAGACTTTAATGACCCGCTCTTTCAAGTAGACAGCAATTGCAACCCAATGATTTCCGTTCACGTTCGCCGGAAACAAAATCTAAACAAAGATCATTATCTAAACTACTATATTGTAATATCATAAACCTATATTCAGCTAACAATTAAAATTACTTACAAGATTGACTTTCCTCCAATGTTCCCACGCTTCAATCGGTTTCTTGCCGATTACATAATCTGTCATTTCACTATCCCATTTGTAGGTTTCATGCTTGAATTGTGTTTTACTTTGCACAAGTAGTGACCACCTACCTTGAATTCTAGTCTGCAACACTTATAAATTAAGGTTAGAATTAGTGATATATTTCACATTAATTCTGATATAAAATAGATACAATTACCATGAATGTGTAATCTAGTAACACAATGTTGTGGTTGCATAACTGAGGATAGAAAAATGCACGCCGCCGCATCAGATGACAATATGTCTCCACATGCTTTCAAAAAAGAAAGGTGTTACCAAAATGATTGACATACAACGATATAAATCATGAATTTAAGTATATAACTTACATCTCCATCTAACCATCCAATTTCCGATAGCAGTATTTGGAACCAATGAGGATTTGCTTCGAGTACACTAGTGTGCATACTGTGAAGTTTCAACAATATAAACATAATATTTAAATGAGCTCAAGAATTGATCCATGAGTTAATAATAGCATAATAGCACATACCTAGTGTTCTTATTATTGTTGATCCATGATTTCATTGTATGAAAAACGTCCTTATCTAACAGGCTACCTCCTCCGAATTCTGGCATTTTGGGTTTTCTAGGCCGCTTAGCTGTGGGATCAATGTACGGGCTAACGGTATAGGCCGACCTCTTTCGATCTCTAGTTACTTTTATGGTAATCTTGGTTGGCCTTGATAGTTGTTTGACATCGTCGCTTGGTTCAGAATTAGTGTTGCTCAATTCAGGAGACGGAAGAACACGATGAAATGTGGGTGACTCAAATTGAATGTTGTCATCTTAGCTTAAGTTTATGACACCAGTATCCACATTATGACATGGCTGCATTCAATTTCATACAAATTGTTAAATACTAGTAATAATAATTACCACAAAATGTTTAATCACAATTTACCTTTTCATTATTTGACTTGCATATAAGCTCGGATAAACGAAGAAATCCTGTACGCATCTCGTTCTTCATAGAAGTCATCTCGTCCTGTACTTTCCGCCAATATTCATCTTGTTGTGTTTGCATCTTCTTCTATTGTATTTCCATTTCCTTCAATCTCTTCCATCCTTTCTTACTTCCTACTTGGTCTTTTATAACTGATGTAGGTTTAACCCCTCTTTTCATATCATAACCAACATCTGAATGTTGTATATCATCCTTACCATCATCATATTTTTTTTCAACATCCCCCTCAACATTGTCAATATCCTCCTGAAAATCATCCTTATAATCGATACCCGCCCAATAGGGTTTCATAACTTCTTCATCGATGGGGACTAGAAATTTAGAGATGGTGAGCTGCAATATATATATATATATATATATATATATATCAATATTTCCTATATATTGGTATAAAAGAAATGTAATAAAACACAAAATAGTTATTTTCACGTAAACAACACTATGGCATACTTACATTTTTGTACTTAAAAATGTTATCGAATAACTCTACATAACTGGGTGTCCCTGTGCATTTCCAATTTAAAATTCTAGGGGTAACATTGTTTACCCTTGACGCATGGCCAAGCATAGCCCATTTGGGTATTGCTTTGATTGCCCAAACCTAAAAATGAAATAAATGAGTAAGTTAATCCACGGCCACATGCATGATTTCTTTACACAATTGAAATAAAATCACCAAATATCACACATCACCTGGAAAGCTGTGACAAACCCATAAACGTTGTACTTCTCTGCTTTCCGCTTTGCTGGAGACTCAAGACGCTCATTGTACTTGTCATCACGACCAACAAGACAAGTAGAAAGGGAGTCAAATGTCCTACTGTATATGAATGTTCCCCATGGAAAATTATTAAACGCATCTAAGTCATCCACTAACTGTAACTCCCAATATTGAATGACATTCCGATCGTCTTTGCCAACCAAAGTCATCTCCAAAAAAAGTATTAAAGCCAACTTCACCATATCATCGTCACTAACATTATTATTAGGACCAAGATTCCTAAACCAATTAGCAAACACTTTTACATGAACTTTACCATCCTTAAAGTAGGATTGGTACAACCTTTTATCCATATGTTTGGAGATGTTGGATGGTGATTCAGAGGAATCTCCAAAGGTAAGCCCAGTAACCAAACAAAACTCCACCGCACTAAACCTTATCACCTTGTTTCCAACATAGAACCACAAAGTCGATGGCATGTCATCGACATCTCTGACATGACACTCCCGAAGCAAGATATGGTGACAAAACTGTCCAGACAACACCATATCACTCACATCCAAAAAATGACCAAAACATGTCGCTTTAAACAAATCGAGTTGTTTCGGTGACAGAATCGATTTAATAAGTCTAATACTCTCCCAATTGCAGTATCCATTAACTCGAGATGGAAATAGATCATCTTCCTTAATTTTGAGTGATTCATTTAGTTTTTTTCGACCCATATGTGTACCTAATTAATTACATTCCACAAATCAATGACAACTACATGACTCTTTGATTAAACAAATTATACATACACCTTGAGAATCACAGTTCACTATTGAAACTAGACTTTAATAGTATTTTTAGGCAATGTAAATTGTCCTGACATTTATAGGATATGATAGAACTTTACAACAACTCAATTAACCCAGTTGAATGGCGAAAATGCTGATATGGTGACTATCAAAGAGCAAATATTAGATTACCAGACTTCCATCATGCTATATGAAAAGAAAATGAACTACTTAAAACTTCGAGAGAGATAGAAATTTAAGTAGCCAAGCATAAACGGCTGATTATTTTCATTAATTTTCATGCAATTTCTGAACAACTAAAGAGAGCACAAGTAACAACTAAACAATAGAGTTTCATAGTACAAACTACATCTTATTTCAGTCATCACAACTGGAAAAACAGCAAACTAGATTATGCAATATCACTCAATGGAATACAAGAACCCAAAACACACAGCTTTGTCTGAAACAGAGCACCACCCAGAACTAATTAAAAAAACGAAACAAACCACCACCTAGAAACAGCACCATCAAGGGAACCGAAACAGAGCACCCCTACAGGGAACCGAAACAGAGCACCCACCACACCCCCCCTCCCCACTGCCAAAACACAAGACACAGACACCTCCCAAAATTCCTTTAAAACTCACAAATACACAAATGAACTAAATCTAACAATTTTTCAATCAATTAACCATTTTGCTTTAAAAAACAATTAAAGTCACTAACCTTGTAACCGGCAGTAGACGAAAGGACGGCGGCGGACGGTTCAGTGGTGCGGCAGGGATGGTGTGACTGCAGCCAGAAGCGGCCGACGGGACGGTGAGGATGACGAAGGAAGCAACCCGTTCTCGTTTCGTCCAAGAAGTTGGCCAGAGAATAGCGGTGACGACGAGACGGTGAGGATGACGAAGGAAGCAACCCTACGGGACGGTGAAGGACGACGTCGACAAGGCGGCTAAACAGAGAATAGCCGTTTGACGACGTCGAATGGACTTGACGGCGACCACTGGGTTTCTGGTTTGCTGATATCGGGCTGGGTGGGAGGGATGGCTAGGGCAACTGGAAATTGATGGAGGAATTAGGGAGAATATATCATTAAGGGCAGTTTCATCTTTTAGGGACAATTCTGCTATAAAAATAATTGATAGGGTATGTTTGCAATTTAGGCCCTCAAATAGGGCAATTTTACTAAAATCCCTATTAACAATCACTTTAATAAAGAAGTGATTGCACAAAAACGGGTACATATACTTGTGCTTAAAGCGCTTTTAAGAATAATTTAAAAAGAATAAAAAGGAAAAAGGAAATATAGCAACAATGTGAACAAGCAGCTAGCGTCCCAATGCATCACGAGCCTTAATGAGATCAACATTATCCCATTCTCCTTCTGAGAAAACCTTCTTCGCATAGTCCCTCGTTTGAAGCCAACCTATTGACTGGATTCAAATCTTAGATGGATCAGATGAAGGTACGATGTCGAAGATCTGGGCAATCTCTTAGCTACTTTATCTGCGAGAACCTTGTCTTGTTCCTCCACCTTGTCAACCCGTTGCACTATAAGACGGATTTTCTGAAGAATAACTTCCCTACTATCCTCATTTGGGGAAGAGGAAGCAGTTTTCTTTTGGGATGTACAAGCTCTTTTGCAAGCGGGAGAAGTTTCATCCATATTTCCAAATGTTGTATATTGAGTATTGAGAAAGTGACAACATCAAAATAAATCGTTAATCAAGTCATTCTTGAAAGGAAGGTCCTGAAATCCTACCCTAACAATTATCTGTTATATATTGTTAGAAAATTTTATAATACTAGATTTGGCGGGCACATACTTAATATATATTCATTTATATTTAATTAAAATTATTATACATTAAACTTTTTCACATGAGCTGCTGTTGCCATAGTTTTCTACAATTGAAGGCAAAGACATCTCACACTCAAACTACCTGTCATCGACTACGATTTAACACTCTTAACACAACAGATGTTGGTTTTAGGAATCATTATTGGAGTTTCTTTCAATGTCATATTATATTTCCTTATTGGATGATCACAGTCTTGCTTATAATTCTGTTTGAATTACAATTTCATCGTCGTTTTTTCTTTCTCTTTTACTTTTTTCATTATCTTGATGGAAGAAATTGATCTGCAATGATGTCAATCAAGTCATTCTTGAAAGGACTTGAAATTTGGAAAAAGAAAGCTATAATTATCAAGGTATTCTATAAGAGGCTGCTAAAAGTTAGAGTTGACTGGTTTAATTTTTTTTTGGCTGAAAATTAATCTATTTAATAATTACTTTTGAGAACTTTAATAAACACCTTTGATGTCAAAATTATAAAAAAGTTATGATCTGATATCCGAAGGAATCCGAAAACTGACCTTAAACTTAGGGAAAACTGGCCTTAAACTTAGGGGTCAAAAAATAAATAGCACTATTTAGAGTGGATGTTGTGCAAATATTACCACATTACTAATTCATGTTTAAAAACTTATAGGGGCATTTTGATCTTGTAGTACAATCAAACTTGATCAACATTTATGAGAGTGTATTCTATTAGGATTTCAAAAGACTTTTAATGACTTTTTTAAGTTGATGACTTTTTTAAGTGGATGACTTTTGCAGATTTTATAAACTTTTATAAACTTTATAGAATTATGAAAAACTTTCATAGACTTTCATTTTAAATGACTTTCATAGACTTTTATTTCAAATGACTTTCAGAGACTTTCATAGACATTTATAAACATTTATTGATTTTTAAATATGATATATACTTTGTTTTAGCAAAATTATATAGATTTCTCATATCAATAAAAATATATTTTTTAAAAAGAATAAAAAATCATTGTTAATTAAACTTGACAAAAACATTCTTGCCTATATATATATATATATATATATATATGATTTAAAAATTTTTATTTGTAATTTTATTATATTTTGCATCATAAAGATATTATGCACCAAATTTTTTTATAATTAGCTAAAATATTATAAATTTTCTTTTAGAATAAATATACCAAATCGACAATGATATTAACGTTTACAGGTCTCTACGAAAGTATGTCAATGAGTATAAAAAATCTACTCAAAATTAATTCAAGTTACTGAAGATAAAACATAAAAACCGCACATAGTTGTTAAACAAGATTCACGCCTAAAAGTGGGTGGTTTGATATTGATCATAATTACATGGAGTCACGCTCATACGCGACTTTAATTATAGCATATTGACATGACTGAGTAGTGGTTTTTGTCTTTTATTATTTTTAATTAACGTAAATGAAGTTCGTTTGATTTGTTTCGTTATTGTTTAGTTGCTTTGAAAATATAGGTAAAAAAAAAAAAATCTCTCGTCCTTAATTGTATAGCCTATGAAGAGTTGTTTTATATTATTTTTTAGTTAATTTTTTTTTTGTTATAGATCGTTAATGTTTGTATTTTTTTTATAATGTTTATTCAAAAGTTATTTATTTTATTTTATTTGTAAAATTTGTTAAGAATGTGTGTTCCTTTATTTAAAAATATGACATATGTTTGATGATTAATGTTTTTTAAAGAGTTTTGTGTTTTTCTTCTAAAGTGAAATTCTTTTTATTTTTTAAAACAAAAATCATTCAAAGTTTTTAGTAGGAATGAAAGACAAATTGTGAGATTTGTTATAACTAAAAGTTATTAAAAGTCATTGATATTTAAAAGTCATTAAAAGTCATTTAGATTTGGAATACCTCATAACTTTCATAGACTGTTAAAAAGTCTTGATTGAATACCACATGACTTTTTTAAAGTCTATAAAAGTCTGTATTGAATACACCGTGACTTTTATAGAGTCTTTAAAAGTCTATATTGAATACACCTAAACTTTTTAATTCCATAAAAGTCATTACAAGTCGTTTGAAATCCTAATTGAATACACTACCCTTAATTTTGACGCAGTTTGACTACTAATAGTTAGGAAGATTAATCTTAGTTGTTGATACAACTATTTTCGTGTGTCAAAAGGAAAATATCAAATAAGTTTTGGTATAATTTGTTTTAAAGGTAAATCACTTTAATTATATATGTAATTGCACTAAAATTAGAAACAAAATCTCATAATTACACAGATTACCATTTGACTTGTCTAAATGGTTTTTAGCCACAAAATATGGAAAATTACACTTTTGCCCTTACAAAAATTTATTTATTAATAAAAAAAAATATAAATAGCAATAATTTTTTTTATTAAAATAATATACAATTTGAAAAACAATAAAATATAATCTAAAATAAAAAATTAAACAAATCTACTTGTCTTCTCCTCTGGTCGGCGGAGCACTCCTTCTAGGTCCTTATATTGTGAGCTTACCCTTTTTGTGGTGTTGGGAGGTTCCAACCTCCTCTCAAAAATGTGCTTATTATTATTTTTTAGTTCCTTTTAAGAGATTTTGGCCTTTATTTTTTCAATTAATAAATGTTTTTTTTAGAGAAACCATGACAGGATTTGATTGGCAACCTGTTTTATTTCTTCTTTTATATAATAACACTGATAAAAAGACCAAATTGCCCTACAATCGTCAATGACTAATGGTGGTCAACTGTTTGTCTATTATTCAAGCCTCTAGGATATTCCGTGTAATTATGGTATTGTTTTCCGGTTTTGTGAAATTACATATATAATTAGGGCTTATTTATGTAATTTAGCCTAATATCAATAATAATAATAATAATTAAAAAAATCTGATATGTGGTACACATACAAAATAAAAGGAATACAACACTGAAACCAGCCCATATGGGGCCCAACACTTCATGGATGTAGTACTTGACCAGCCCGAAAAAAACAGCCAACTGAATGGGCCCGAAAAAACAACCCAACCCAACCCAACAGAACACACACATGACACAACACAACACAACACAAACACATCCAATTCCCGCTTGGTGTGCAGATTCAAAAAATCCTGATCGAACGATCATTTCGTTTTCCCAAAAAAGGAATTTTATCACTCACTTGCTCGCTATAGACTCCAACAATGCGGAGAAAAGATACTAGGGTTTCAACATATTTTAATCCAAATGGACTCTCCTGAACAAGCCGATCGGATCAAGGCTCCGTCATCCTCGACGCCGACCTCGTCTCCGACTGTCCCTGTCCCTGTCCGTATCGGTTTCTACTCCTTATATTTTCTTTAAAATAAAATTGTGTATTTTTTTTTTGGTTCTTTCTTGGTGGGTTTTGATTTTGATGTTTCTTAGATCTGATTTTGTTTTCTGTGTATGTGAATTTTTGAATTACCTGATTGTGGTATAACTGTTTGTTTTAAATCAATGAACTGGTTTGATTGGGAAAATCGATGAAAGGGATTGTTCATGTGCTCTTTGAGTCAATGAATGAAAGCAGATGGAAAAATGAAGCCTATGAAGCTTATGCAGCTCCAAGTTTCATTATTTCTTCATCACATTTCACTCCATGTCAATCAAATCAAACTCTATTGATATGGGATGTGGATCATGTGGTTGCTACATTTTTTTTTTTAAATGTTTTCATTTTTAAAGTTTGAGTATCATTGTATCAGTACTGACTTCGAAAAATGAAAGAGCAGTGCAAGTGTATCTCATTGATGTCATCTCAAAGATATATTTATAGTGTGTATATTCATTGGATTATGGTTCTTAACTAATTATATTGATATTTTTTTGTTTTAATTTTTTATTTTGAACATATTGAGTGTCACTTGATGTTAACTCACGTAGGACCTTTTCTTGTTAATTTTAGGAATCTCCTATCTTCGATTACCTTAGCAATCTGTCTCCAATAAAGTCAGTTAAAGCAGCACGATATCAAAGATTTTTTGAAACTCATTTTCCAACTCCACCGCCAGTATTTAGAACACCCCGTTTAGATCTGCAGCGAGAAACCAGCTTCTTGAAAAGGTTTGAATAATCTTTATTCTAATAGATTTAATACTCCTAGATGGTCAAATTGTTGATAATATAAAGCTACTGTTGAAATGTTCTAAACTTCACATGAACTCATTCTGTCAATTGAAAGATTATCTTGTGTTTGACAGTGATAAGATAGATGAAGCAGGTTCAGATGTTCATGGAAAGTGCGGCAACAGAGCGAATGCCTTCCTTATTCCTTGCTTGGAGAGCTTGGAGAAAGAAGTTCAGTCTTGCAGCCCTTCAGGGTGTGTTGATGAATATCTTACTGATCCTGTGGAGGTGGAGGATTGTAAGAACTCTGCTGGTTCACATGTGCGACAGCCTAATAATTTGAATCGGTTGTTACAGTTCAGTTATACTGTCCCCAAGGAAACCATCCCAAAAGTTAATGATGGAAATTCAGAAGATTGCAAGATTATGTTGCCAGATCCAGCAAAACCAATGGATTTGATTGAAACTGCAGTTGATGAGAGGGACACTGAAAGATTTGATGGGCCACTGGAGTTGACATCTAAAACTGTCAATGATCAGGTTGAGTCTAATCTTTTACTTGTTTCTAGAACACAACATTATGAACAGTATCTGGCTCAGGTGAATATATGATCATCTATATATATTGGAATGAAAATGAGCATGAAATAGTGAATTTTGATAAGAAAATGCCATTTTTACTGAGTTGCTTGTAATGCAGATTTCTCGGAATGTTAAGTTGCAGAATGCAGGAGATCAACTTAATCAACAAAGTAGTAATTGCCAGTTTCCTAAATCTTTTCAGAGTGTCGAATCATATAAAGATTGTTTAGAGAATTCAGGATCAGCATCAGAAGGATCATCTAAGGTATGTATGATATAGTTGTTGTCAAGTAGCTACTCCTCAATAGAATTTAGTTCCAAACACATAATATGTGATTACTGTTCAAAAGTTTATAAGTTGTTTGAGGCAAATGGAAGTCTATTTAAAGGTCAATGTAGGCTTATTTATAGTTTCCATCTTATATTATTGTTTTTTTTTGTTGAAAATATCTTATATTATTGTTAGGATGACATTTTATAATGCCAATTAATTGGAAGAAGTTTCTTGCACTTTTAACACGTTTAATTTTTTTTAGTATAACTGTTTGCCACAGGGAAAGTACTGCTAGATTGCAATTTATTTTTGTTATATACTTTGCAGTTTTCTTGCAGTTGAATATTTTTTTTAATCAAACTGTAGGATGCCACTTTGCAGCAACGTGGTACACGTAGACATCTTCAATTTGAGGCTGCAATGACCTGCAAGAGTACTGAAGAGGAGAATCTGATTCCATCTCATGTTGAACCCAGAGGAGTTTCCAACCGTAGGCATTCAATGAGCTCTGACCAGGCTATAGCTTCTTGGACCTCTTTATGCCCATCTGAATTTATTAGATCTACTCAACATGGTGGTACCCTTGCCATATCAGGTTCCATTCCATCTGGTGCTGGTTTGCATAGAAACAGCATTTCTAGGTCGTTGTCAATGGACTCAGATCGGGTTCTAAGCAAGAAATTTGGTGGTTATATGAGTTCACAAGAGGAGAAGCTCACTCCAGGGCATAGCAATAATTTAGCCAAGAGCTTAAATAGTTGCTTCATCTCATCTGCAGAGGGGGAACTTCATGTCCGTGTGGACAGTAATCAGCAAGATGATCACGGCGTTGAGGAAATCAGCTCTGATATTTTTCAGTCAAGTGACAGTATGAAACCACCGTGCAATTATCTGCATGCAGCATTTTCTGAGCAGCAGGCAGATCCATCAGAGGGAGGAATGCACACGTCAGAAAGTATAGATAGGGCTGAGGAGTTGAACCAAATGAGCCCCAAGAAGAAAAGGTAAGTAGAAATTTATTCTTTCATAATCATTATGTTACTGATTTTAATTTTAATATTGCTTAAGCAACATGAAAACTTCTGATTTCAGGAAGAGGGCAGCATTATCCAGTGAGAGTGAAGGCTGCAAACGTTGCAATTGTAGGAGGTCCAAATGCTTGAAACTGTAAGTCTACAGGAAGCATGTATAGAGCCTGTTCTTTAGTGGTTGTTTAAAGTGGATTTGCATTCGTGCATGCTTTAATTTCTTGTGAATTTGAATGTATTTATTATGTTTAAAATATTAATATTGTGAAACAAATCCTTCTTCATTGAAAATGTAGCAATTTATAAGTGAACCATAATCTTAAACACCAACAGAAATCTAATTATCGGTTATTGTTTTTCTCCTATTGTTGTTCATGTCCAATCATTTCCATGCCATTCTAGATAGCAAATTTATGCTCTAGATGCTATATTAAAGGGGAATGGAGCTGCTCCATTGCTAGAGAAAATAAACAGGCTCTTGATGCATCAAGCACAATGTTATAATAAAATTTTGTTAGGTGTTGCTTTTTACTTGTTAGCGCGCACATATAAAAGCAGTTTTGAAAACCATATCTTGTAGCATTTTTAATTTGAGTCATCAGCTTGCATAAACTGGTTTTGAGGTGGGGCAGGGGTTTCACAAGTTATGAGCTGTTCATGACCTGAAATATCAACTCTTTCATGAAACTAACTTCTTATACAAATTAATGTATGATAATTAGCTTATGAATCACTTTAAATTTTACTTTACTAAATAAATGCAAATATTGTTTCTGTATAATTGCCATTTACTTTAGCTGCATTTTCTGTTATTGGCAGTTATTGTGAGTGCTTTGCAGCCGGAGTTTATTGTGTTGATTCCTGTGCTTGCGAAAGTTGCTATAACAAGCCCGAATATGAAGACACAGTTCTTGATACTCGACAACAAATTGAATCTCGTAATCCTCTTGCATTTGCTCCAAAGATAGTTAAGCATGCCACAGACTCACCAGCCAATGTTCTGGTAACTCTTTTTCTGTAGTCCTGTTCGTTAGCTTTGTGAAATTGGGAGTATTTTGATGTGAGAACACGGTTTGCAGGATGATGGAAACTGGACAACTCCAGCCTCAGCCAGACATAAAAGAGGATGCAATTGCAAGAAATCGAAGTGTCTTAAAAAGTATTGTGAATGCTATCAGGTATATAATAATATAAATACAATTGATTGCCGGATATCAGTGCACCAAATTGTTCTTGTTCTTTTGCTTTTAGCTTTGCATTGATACTTTAATCTCCACTCTCCATTTGCTTTGTCCAATTTCCCACTTCAAATTCTAAAATTACTTTTGTTTATGATTGTCAAGTTTCCCCTTTGATCTGGAATAGAAAGGTCATGAACCTTGCGACTCGAGATGAAGAGTTGGGATGAGCAATTAGCATAAACTTTCCTATTAGTTATTCTTACTGGATGTCCTTTTTGTTATTTTTGAAGGCCAAAGTTGGATGCTCTGATGCGTGTCGTTGTGAGGGTTGTAACAATTCATTCGGCAAGAAGGCAGGTTAGAGTTCTATTTGCAATCTTTAGCTTCATTAATATATCCAGTTAAATGATATAGCATTATATGTTTTCATCTTATGAAATATGAATGGTTGTTGAATTTGAACTTCATGTATGAAAATCAGATCCTGACTTGTGTAAATTACAAAAATACTTTTTTGATGGCACATGGTGGTTCACAGTTTTGACATTTTGTCACCGACTTGAGTGCGGCTTCTTCATGCAAAAATTAATGAATAGTAACACCATATCAAGAACATTTTTCTAGGACCTAGCTTTGGCAGGACCAACGCTGGTAATGACCTTTTTTTGTGTCAGGATTTGGGTGAAAAAGTGGATAGCTTCGAGTTTCAGGGGTCAGGGGGTATTACTAATAACTCTAAAGAATTTAGTGGAAGTTCAAAGATTTCTACTAACTTCGTTGTGGAGAGAGGAAAAAGATAATAAAAGCACATTCCTTTTACTTCAAATTTAATGAGCTTAGCAAGTCATCATCTTGAAGAGCCAACAGATTTTCCAGAAATAAGTTTGAAAAGATTATGACTTCCTATTTTTCGAAAAATCGGCCTAGACGGCCTTGGCCGTCAGATTTTGGCCTTAATCGGCCGGGCTAAGGTGGAGTCAACGTCGTTGACTCTACCTAGGCGTTTAAACCTACTAGTAAAACTACATCTTTTACACCCCAAAAAAGGTGTCATTTTTTGCTTCTGTATCGTTTTGGGCTTCATTAAACAGAAGCAAGCGATTTTTGGCCTAATTGGTTGGCCTAGGCGTTTATTGTTTTCAAAACCTAATAGCAAAACGACATCGTTTTGGGGTGTTTTACACCCCCAAGCGGCGTCATTTTTTGCTTCTGTTTAATGAAGCCCATAGCATTGTTTTGAGCTTTACTAAAGAAAAGCAAGCAATTTTGGCCTAATTGGTAGGCCTAGGCAGAGTCAACGTCGTTGACTCCGTCTAGGCGTTTGTTTTCAAAAACCTAATAGCAAAACGACATCGTTTAAAAACGGAGTTATTTTTTGCTTCTATTTAATGAAGCCCAAAGCGTCGTTTTGCTCTTCATTAAAGAGAAGCAAGCGAGTTTGGCCTAATTGGCCGGCCTAGGCTGAGTCAACGTCATTGACTCTGCCTAGGTGTTTATTTTTTTTCAAAAACCTAATAGCAAAACGACATCGTTTGAAAATGGAGTTATTTTTTGCTTCTGTTTAATGAAGCCCAAAGCGTCGTTTTGGGCTTTATTAAAGACAGACCAATTTTGGCCTAATTTGCCGATCGTTGACTCTATCCAGGCGTTTATTTTTTTCTAAAACCTAATAGAAAACTGACATTGTTTTGGGGGTGTTTTACACCCTAAAACATCGTTACTTTTTTGCTTTTGTTTAATGAATTCTAAAACGCCAGCCTAGGCAGAGCCAATGTCGTTGACTTTGATGTTGACTTTGCCTAGGTGTTTATTATATTTCAAAAACCTAATAACAAAACAACATTGTTTAAAAACAGGGTTTTTTTTGCTTCTGTTTAATGAAGCCCCAAGCGTCGTTTTAGGCATCCTTAAAGAAAAGCAAACGATTTTGGCCTAAGTCAATGTACGTTGACTAGGCATTTATTTTTTTTTCAAAAGCCTAATAGCAAAATGACATCGTTTACACCCCAAAACAACATCATTTTTTTGTTTCTGATTAATGAATTCCAAAACGTCATTTTAGGCTTCATTAAAGAGAAGCAAGTGATTTTGGCCTTATTGGTCGGCCTAGGCGGAGCCAACGACGTTGACTCTGCCTAGACGTTTATTTTTTTTTCAAAAACCTAATAGCAAAACGACAACGTTTGAAAACAGAGTCATTTTTTGCTTCTGTTTAATGAAGCCCAAACCGCCGTTTTAGGCATCCTTAAAGAGAAGCAAGCGATTTTGGCCTAATTGGCCGGGCCTAGGTAGAGTCAACGTACGTTGACTAGGTGTTTATTCTTTTTCAAAACCTAATTGCAAAATGACATCGTTTTAGGGGTGTCAAACGGTTTCGTTTTTTTGCTTTTGTATAATGAATTCCAAAATGTCGTTTTAGGCTTCACTAAAGAGAATCAAGTGATTTTGGCCTAATTGGCAAGCCTAGGCGGAGGAGTCAATGTCATTGACTCTGCCTAGGTGTTTATTTTTTTTCAAAAACCTAATAGCAAAACGACATCGTTTGAAAACGGTGTCATTTTTTGTTTATGTTTAATGAAGCCCAAAAAGTCATTTTGGGCGTCATTAAATAGAAGCCAAAAGCCCAAAACAACCCTTCTTTTCTTTCTTTTCTTGGATCAAACCCAATTCAAAGCACAAAGCAGCCCCTCTCCACCACTCGTCCAACCGGTCGCTGTCGCCAGCCCCTCGTCTGGTCGTCGTTGCCGGCATCTTCTAGATTAGTTTTTCTAGATTTGGATTGGATTTGGTCATATTGATTAGTTTTTTATTTAGGAAAAAAAAATTTAAGCGCCGCCTAGGTTCTAGGCGCCGGATCATTGCTAGTGCTTAGCGCCTACCAGAACTCTGGTCATAATTGTGAATCCAAATAGTAATGATTTTTTTGTTCGCAAAGATGACGATGAGTGTCCGTCTAAACTATCGGCCATAATATTACATTTCTTTAGATACTTCTTTCAGAGACATACAATACAACCTCATATGCAACATGTTTTCATGATAATAGAATCTGCAATACTCACAAATTCCTTGCAAAAATTCATTCTAGAGTACATAGTATTTGTTTGAATTATCGTTATTATCAGTTATCACTGGCCTTCTGGTGATGTCTGAAAGAATATCTGTGCTGTAGGAAGCTTTTATTAACTGTTTAAGTTTGGATATCTCTAAATCAGGAGGTGCAAGTTTGGCTTAAATGGTGTTTTGTAATATTTCCATAAGGATTATATTATTAGCAAATTCATAGATATCTTTTATAATTTCCATCTTAGTTATCTATTAATTTCCTCTAAAATGTGGAATTACAGGATCAATGTACCAGAGAGCTGAAAGATGGAAAAATCCTTCTCATTGTAAACTGGATGCAACTGAGACTGACATTGACCGTACGGAGGCTGGGACAGTGACACAGTTTTCACCAAGATGGGAAGAGTTTGCTGATATAAGCAATCTCACCCCACTGTCTCATTACTCAGGAGCATTGGCTCCTTCAGTTTCCCCCAGTACAAGGGACTGTCCGAAAGTTTCACAAGCTCAGTTGCATCCAGGAAGTAGTAGCCTCAAGTCATCAGCTAATCACCTTCGCTGGCACTATTCGCCAATGAGTTTTACACCACAATTAATTGAGAACAAGGAAGCACACCACAAGCTTGATTCTGACAATGCATTTACTGAGATAAGGACGTATGATGATATTCCTGAGATGCTGAAGAATACTTCTACACCTACAAAAGAAATCAAAGCCTGCTCGCCAAATAAGAAACGGGTGTCTCCTCCACAATTTCCATCACAGGAATTAATGTCAAGCTCTTCATCGGGAATGCAGAGTGTCCGCAAATTTGTTTGGCAGACTGTGCCTTCTTTCCCGCCTCTTACTCCTTACAGCAAGTCGAATGAAGGTATCACTCAAACGGAAAGTGATTTGAAACGTAATACCAGTGATCATTGATTATTACAGATTTGGTTTAATATCCGATTGGGTTTTTCTCTCAAAAGCGCACTATATAATCTGCTAGTTGGTCACTATTTCCTCAAGACATACTCGCCAGTTCTCATCGTTAGCTTTTCAGTAATTAATATACTCTTTTAGGGTTTAATAGTGTTGCTGGTTGGTGAAAGAACATGATGTAATTACCATTTGTATAGAGCTTTATAGTTTTAGAATAATTTTGCAGGTTCTTGTCACTGTTCTTTTCATACAGCATGTTCAATTCCTTGTAACGAACTTACTATATGTGCATCTTATTGCAGATGTGTTTTTTTTTATCAATTTTTTTTTATGCCAATTGAAGAGCTGTACCCCCATGGATACTGAATCTTAAGGAGGTCTATTTTTATTTCAATTGATTTTGACGTTCACTAATCCTCATAGAATCCTATGTCACAAGTAGGGGTGGGCACATGAACAGACACCGACCTAAATTGAATTGATTTTGGGTGTTTGGGTCGGTTTTGGGCAAGGATTGGTTCATGTTCGGTTTTGGCAAGGTTTGTGTTCAGTTCTGGGTATCCAGACCCAAAACCGAACCCATGAGTATGTAAGGAAATTTTCTCCCCCAAAATCCTATTACCAACAGCTTGACAGCTAACACACGACAAACTGAATCAAATCAACCCAAACCGAACATGTTGGTTCTGTTCTGTTTCACCTTTCAATTTTGGTCTGTTATAATGAAAACCGAACTTATGTTGGGTCAGTCCAGTTTTGGCCAAAACCAGTCTGAACCAACCCGTGCCCACACCAAGTCACAACATAGGCTTGGAAAGGTATACATTAGAGCTCCTACTGATAACAGGATACACAAACAACTATAGATGGCCTCGAGAAAGAAAAAGATATAGATTGCATTAATTAAACTTGAACACCAAAAATGCTCGAAAAGTAGAATTTACTAGATTTATTATGATCTAAAAACTACAAGTGAAATTTAACAAAAATGCATCCAAAATTTTATTGTTAGAACAGGCAAGAAACAGCAAAATTACAAAGCTTAATTTATCTATGTCATATACCCCCCATAATTCATTCTATTTACTACCTACTTGTACCATAGTCCCTTCTTTTCCATGTTATTGTTTCCTAGTACTTCCTCCTGATTAGATTTAACAAGAAACTGATGCTGTGCTATGGTTATGCGCGGGAACCCTCCAGTCCCAGCCTGCCAGTAAGCCAGTTGCAGACCTCGTCCATCTCTCTTGGAACTGTGTAATGACCAAGACTGTAAAGTAAAACAACCCAACAAGTCAACGGATTGATTTCTAAATAATATGTTAATGGGAAGTTTACTCCTTCAGATAAAAGAAATCAAATAGGTACCCATCAAAGGATTTGAATGTGAGTTGTCGAAATCCTGCTATACTCAGGGAATTGGCTGATTTCTCTCCGTATTTATAGGGGACCACATCATCACCTGCAACATAGTAAATTTAAAAGAAATAGGAGAGCATTTTCTAAATATTTGTTGTGTATGATTGACACATGAATACCTTAACAATCATAACATTTTGGTTTTCCAGCCAGACACATTTTAACATGTGAGAAACTGGAATTTACATGTGATAAACTAGTATGGCTTATCGAGGACTAAAGTTTTCTTATGCCAGTGAGCAAGTGAAAAGAATCTTATGTTTGTGTAGGAATATGTATATTCTAAAGGAATAAGAATATTAAAGATGTTTTGAGTTGTTGCAATATTAGTACACAGTAGACAGGCATACGTACAATTTCCATGACTGAGCAAAATTGGCAAGGATGCAGCACGCCTTGCAGCCTCGTGTGACCCTTCTATTTTGTTTCTCAAGTTCCTGCATCATAATAATCTTTCATCAACAATCAAGAGAATAGTATTTAGATGTGTTGAACTCCAAATATATAGTATATCCTCTTCATAATACACTTGACAAGATGGGTTCCTCATTTAAATGTCATAATTTATTGGTTAAGTAGATGACTTTGGCTCATCTGAAAACAATGTATATGAGGTGGAGACTAATAACAGCATTTCTGGAATGAGCATTAGAAGATATGATTCTAATCATCACATTATGATGATGCCTAAAGCTGAGAAAAGCGATTTTTTTTTTTTTTTACAGTTATGGATACATATGTGCATAAAAAGATGTAGAAGTAGATTTGTTTCAGAAATAATTATCAGGATGTCATACCTTGAACCTGGAAGCCAGCCACTCAGTCCAACAACTGCTCTTAAGTTGATAGAGTATGGATTTCCATTTCCATACCTACCTGAAGCACAACAAGTAGCAGAGTAAACGGAAATCGCAGCACCCATACTGAAGCCTCCGATACCAACTTTAACTGTCAAAAAGGAAAATATAAAAAAAATAAACAAAAATGAATTTGTAGATAGATAGACATACATGGAAATGTGCATTATAAGCACAAAATAAAGTTTAAATTGAAAGGAAAATGTTTGTAATCATGCAAGTGAATAAGTTGGCTTTGGGAAGTACCGTCAGCTGGCTCGGTTGACAACAAGTTTGCAATATGTGCTGCAGAAGCATCTAAACCCTCCCAGTCATCAGGACCATCTTCTGAAAGCTCTCCCACATCAAACCCTGATATGGATCAAATAAGTAAATTAAAGGATATCAACTCAAAAAGAAAAAAGAAATATTTAAAACTTGAAGAGAGTCGATAAATGTTACATGCAGTGCAAGGAAATCCACCAAGTAATGCCACAGGGCGGGTAGGCGCAGTGGGACAAATCCATTTTATCTGCACCATAGAATGTCAACAGATTGGTTTTGTAAGTAGGGATGCAACATACGGAACATTATCGATGAATTAAAGACTACCAAGTTTAAAGGGACGTATGTTCTTACATTTGGCAGAGGAAGGCTTTCCAATAGCTGAGACCAGCTGCAACCAAGCAGAACACAGATTGAGAAACTATGTTTCAAATTATTTTAATCTGATAAACCATGACAATCAAGTTGACAACACTAATTGCAAAATTAACAAGACAAGTAATAAGTATATTCATCTAAAAAAAAGTATATGGGACCACAGTAGTTGAGTTAAAGCAGCTTCCAAAGGCAGAGAACCTCAAAAGATGCTAATAAATTTGTCTGCACAGTAACTCAGCAATCAAGAGAATAGAAACTGGTTTCACCTTGAATTGGGGATCTGTGTTCACCTGCCACAGCTTGTATTTACTTGTGTAAGTATATATGAATATCCTATACATGTTGAAAAGGTCACCAATTGTTTTTTCATTTGGTAGAATGAACAAAGTGAAGTTGTGGTCCATGTTCATGATATGATTATTGGCATATGCTCTTTTCCTATTTAAGACTTCCCAAGATAAGTTTAGCATCAAAAGAGACAAGAAAAGGAAAAAACCAATTATCAAATCTATATTATTTCACGGCGCCGCTCCTTCTCTCCCATCAAATTTATTCCAATAAGAAGAATCTAATGAAAAAGAAACAAAACTCAACATGGAAAAAAATTAAACATTCTATGGCACCTAGTTTAGAACATGCCAGAAGATGCTTGCCGCTGACATTCTTAAACTCTAATCTTTTCATTCTTTTTGACAAACAAAAGTCCAGTGCAGTTCTTGTTCTAAATAAAAATGAAAAAGAACAAAACTATATCTACTGTTGATTTAATTCCATGGTGCAGTTGATAATGAAAAATATATATATATATATATATATATATATATATATATACTATTAACAACTAATTAGTTCCTCTATATACAAAGGAACATAAATTTTTGCTTCCAACAAAAAAGAGCTTGAAAACCTAAAAAGACATGTGACCATAAAATCACAACAATGTTCAAAAAAAAAAAAAGGAATGAAATAATGAGGTTAAATGGAAACAATACCTTGAGCCATTATCGCCGAGGCCGTGTAACCAAACAATGGTAGCCTGGTGTTTTCCTTTGGGCCTCACCACATGAGTCCTTCCAAACTCAAATGTCCTTCTAGCAGTTCTACTGCCTAAAAATTTGCAGAAACAAAGTCACTTCTCAAATCTCAATAACCATTAAAGTTCTTAGAAACATAATAATAAAGAATCCCACAAATGAACCATTAGTCCCCATTAAAATTCTAAGCAAAATAAGCAATCTACACTTGATGAAAGTTTAATTGAAAATAAACAGACAAAAAAGAGAGGAAAAGAAAAAGCAAACCAGAGCCAGTAGCGTGATGTGAATAGCTGCTCATTTGTTGTTAGACAAAAAGTGAAGTGAACACAACCCAAGTAGTGCAATGAAGAGTTGGAAGAGTTGGTAATGCAATGAAGAGAAAGCAAGAAAGAAAACTTGTATTTATAGGGTGAAAATGGAATAAAAGAGGTGGTGGATATGGAGAAAGCAAGAAAGAAAACTTGTATTTATAGGGTGAAAATGGAATAAAAGAGGTGGTGAATATGCACAGTCACTATAAATCACTATCAATCAAAATAAATATATTTAGAGTGTATACCAGCTGCTACACATTGTGCAAACCACCTAGAAACTCTAAAGGCATCCATGAAAATTGAAAAGTGAGAGAGAGAGAGAGAGAGAGGCTAAAAAGACAAATGGCGAAAAGCAAGATATCTTTTTATTAGCAGAGAGAAAGAATCCAAGCAGAGGCAGAGCACATCCACATTCAGACATTTCTTGATTTGCAACATAGAGAGAATCTATGCTTGTGGGCTGCGCAGTGGCTCAGAAATAAAGTTAACTACACCTAACAAAATAAAAACAACTACAAGAATATTGCTAAAAACAATAAAAGAATAATAATAATAATAACCCATTTTTGCAAAAATAAAAAAGAAAACTATGTTTTTTTTCAATCATTTGTTTATCAATTTCTTTGATAGATAGATTGATTGATTGACACCCATTAACTAGAAAGTTTTAAACTTTCAAGTTTCCCATTTGTCTTTATTAGAATCAAAACATTTGTATAAGTGTACAAGTGTTTAACTAAAAAAAATTTAGACAAAAAACTGAAAGAGACAACAATTGGGGGTTTTGGCGTTCTGTTCTTTATTTCTTCTAACTAAAAAGAATATTTCATTTATATGCAATGGCTGTATATACATGTGTATAATGATTTTCAAGTACGGGATTCTAATTTGGCAGTCAAATTTTAATGAATTTCGATTCTTTGTTAAAAAAAATTAAAGTGTGTAAATCAAAGTTGCACACTTCATAACCCTTATAAGAAATGATATCATATAAATAATGTATATATCAACATTTATTTGTTTAATGTGACCAACCTGAAGAGAAGGAAAAGAGAAAGCATGTAAACTTTTCTCTCCTTTCTAGCTTTGCATATTATATTTCTTTTGGTTACTCAAGTCCCACCAATTATAAAATTCATGTCTTTTAGTCCTTTTGTAGTTTTCTTAAAAGACAAATTATAGATTTTGAATGTAATCTTAAACCTCACTTAAATTTTCTCTTCCACAAAGTTGAAAGTTTCTAAAAAGCATTTCTCAAACTACCCATTTTTAATTTTTTTTTTCAAAATTTGTGTCAGAGTTAACCAATCCACTTTGTTAAATTTTTAGTGACTAATCTAGAATTAGCCAAAGGCCTCTTTAAAGATGGCATTCCATACTACTTCTGTTTTCATTTTTAAGAACTAAAAATTAAAGGGGTGTTTCCTCTAAGGCTTTGTTTGGTAAGATGGAAAGATGGAGGGAGGGAGAGGGTAGGAGGGAGAGGGATGGGAGGAGAGCTCCAATTCCTTGTTTGGTTGGAGAGAAAAGAGAGGGGAGAGGAGAAGAGGAGGGAGCTCTCCTCCCTTTGGGCCCACCAAAACCAATCCCTCCAATTATGGAGGATGAGAGGGGAGGAAAAAATGGAGGGAAATTACAATAATACCCTCCAATTTTTTATTAACCTCCAATTTATTAAAGGGCAATATAGTAATTTTATAAATTATATACCAATCCATCCATTCAACCATCTTTTAATACCAAACAACACGAAGGATTTATATTATCCTCTCCATCCCTCCTACTCTCTCTCCCCCTTAATCCATCCATCCCTCCTACTCTCTCTCCCTCTTACCAAACATAGCCTAAAAGTTATAATGAAAAATAACAAATTGTATTTTCCAACTCTGCATACGCATCTTATAAAATCAAATCCTCTTGAAAACTTATTCAAAATTTCGATAAAAACTTCTAAAAAAATTCCACGACTTCCGCTACAGAGAGTTGTTTTACGAATTTTGAAACTATCTGAATCCACGAAAAGTGATATTAAAACCAATCACTGGAACCCATAGTTTTCATTTACTCCGTTCGCAAATTCCACACCATGTTCAAATTTAAAAACTTGACAAACACACACAAATTGATCGTCCCACCATTATATTAGTGAGTGACTATATATATTTATATATAATGAAAAGTAGAGAAGAAAGTGGGAGAGGGCATAAATCCCTGACTCCAACAAGATAAATTTAGATATGCAGAAAAGACCCACCGGCCACCAGCTAGCTAGTAAGTGGTTTCACTTCACTCTTCAGAGAGTGGTTTATGTCAATGGCAATGGGTGTCTGTCTGTCTGAGTCCATTATGATTCATGCACCACTATGGTCTATGGATGAATCACCTACAAGATGCACCCTTAATGGCTAAATGTACCACCCATTTCTACCTACAACAAATTCTATCTCACACCATCCTTTTACAGTTGTATCCAACCCTACTTTGTCATATATAACTATGCATTCTTGCACTATCTATTTCTATATATTTTTATAAATATATGCTGGCTAGCTTCTCTTTTCTAAAGAAAAAAAGTCTCCAATCTCGAGCAAATTTTCAATGGAACAAGTATACCACATCATCATATCAACCGATCAATAAAAAATTATATAGATTATACTCTTATTGATCGTTCAACTTTCATTGCATATATAATATTTTGTTAGAAATACATATACGATGATATATATAATATCCCAGTCTAGAAAACTCATCTCTTGTGCATTGTTTGTGTCTAGTTGCCAAAACCCTTTTGATGTTAAACTGATAATGTAAAACAATTAGGATTTTCGGCTCTATATTTAAAATTTTTCAATGGAACAAACATACACCATCATCATAACAACCGTACGTTGGATATAAAATATATATAGAATCTACTCACTCGATCTTCATTACATAATTTGATATTTTGTTAAACATAAGTATTATTTAAGCATGATGATAAAATATGTTCCTCTAGAAAATTTCCTCATCCATTTTTCAAAAAAAAAAAAGAAAAAAAAAAAGAAAACTTCCTCATCTTATCTCTGCATTACTATATATAGTACAAAAACCCTTTGATCGATGTTAAATAGATAATGTAAAACAAATAGGATTATAGGCTTTATATTTAACTGGTTGACCATGGAAAAAAAATGATGATATGGCAGATAAAAATTGGTTACAGCTGCAAATGGGGCATCGGATTTCATTTTTAGGTCAATATTGGGTCATTTTTCACTACTTTCTAGGAGTAATCTAAGTGCTAACTTTTTGTTTGTCAACTCCTTCCCTACCCCACACCCACACTAAATAGGTTAAGAATCAGACTTATTAAGATAAATGAAAATTATGAGTTTAATACAGAAGACAACAATATGCTGTTGGCACTATAATCTGATGTATAAATTATTAAGGGTGCCTTTGAAAGTGCCTTTTTGTAAAGCTTTTTTTTTTTTTGGAGTAAAAGTCATTTTTTATAACATTTTCTGAGGATGTAATAAAAAACTTATAAAATTTTTTTTTCTAAAAAGCACTTTCTGTCCTTTTCTCTTTACTTAAAAAAAGAGTCTAAATTAGCATTTAGTGTGAAAAGCTCTCTTTTGAATTCTAGAACAGTTGATTTTTTGTAGCAAAACACTTTCAAGTAATATAATAATTAACAAGTGTTACAGAAATATTATTGATTACTTGAGAGTTGAGCCAAACAAATTCTAACTTTTACATTATTAAAAAAGTGGTGGAGCTCAATATCCGTGCATATATGCAAAGTTGGTTATAGCTCAAATGTGAAAAAGTTCTACTATATAAACTACTCTACCAAGGATCATAACATAAAATCATTGTGAATATATATAAAGTAGAAGCTGCCGGTGTCCATTATATTGATCGAGTAGACATTTGTGAACCAAACCAAACTAGCTTGAACAAGATCAAAATGTAGCTAGCTAGGTCTCCCTATGTCTTTCATTTTCAATCTAAATAAATTAAGTTGTGAATGGGAATTAAAGTAGTGCATGAATCAGTAATTAATAAGTAATAATTAGATATTTCGAGACAGAATAACTTGATGCGATAAACAGATAATTGATGTGAAAATCGACATGACATTCTATATATATATATATATTTCCTACCGCATCAACTTTATTTTATAAAATCAACATAATTATATCGCGTTAATTATCATATATATTGGAAAATGAATCGAGATAAATATATATATTGGGATGAAAAAAGCATCATTTGGGATGTAATAATATTATTTTTATTCGTATACTTGTTTATAATTTGTTCGGACCGAAGTGATAGAATAATTTACAATAGAGATTGACAAGACTATTTTGACATCAACCGCTCAACATTATTTATTTCATGAAATCATAAGTTCCAGTCATGTCTCCAAAGGCTGGAAGAGGGTGAATTTGAAAAACTATAAAAAATTTAATAGAAAAATGTAAATAGTGAAAACAAATAGGGTAAAATTTAAATAAACTTAAAAAATTGTGGCTGCACACTTACCGTACATGTCCCTCTCCCAAACCTCGAATTAATGTAAAAGTTTAAAAAATAAACCTTCATTTTATCTATAATTTCCACAGCTGTTTCTGTCCATCAAACTAATTCGAAAGCTCTTGATCATCCCAATAGAATCATAATAAAATATCTTCCTCTCTCTTTGCTTATCAACTATAAGATGTAGAATATTACATTGAACCTCCATGGACCTCCCACAGGTTCTCTAAAAATTATGATACCAAAATCTTCATTGTAAAAGTTGTGAATTTTACGAAAACTCAATGGACTAGAACATCTTATATGAATTTACTGGAAAAAAAAAAAACAATAAAGTCGATTCAGAGAATAATGTGTGGAAATATTCATGTATTTTTTTTTTCTCTTCTAATTATTTCCATATAAAGGAATTAGCTGTTTTGTTCCTTTCTCATTATTGGTACGATCGTGATGGGAATTTTTGAATCAATTCTCTTTTGATTCCCACCATGATCACATTGTTCACCAAAAAACACAGAAATTGATGAGTTGCTTTGTTTATAATCTGCTTTTGAAAGAAAAAATCACAATGAGGAAATTTTTTTGAGTACACCCTTCAAAGAATATGCTATTTCTCTTGATGGTACATTTCTTAGATTTTTTTTTTTAAAATACTACTTAAATTAGGTACATTAGCAAATTAAATGAGCGTTATGTACCGCTAACATAGGCGTAGCTTAGCGGGTAGATGAACGAGCTTAATTGGGGTTTGTGCAAATGGCTGCTCGAATCTTACCCATGGTTAAAGCTTTCAAAAAAATACCTAGTCCCGGATTAATATATCTTGTCAAAAAAAATGAGCGCTATGTACCGTTACGTACATTGAGCGGTGGTCTTGGGTGTCCATTTTATTTCTTTCTCTTTTACCTATTAGTATGATATCATATGTTTGCGCCCAAAACAAATTCATAATTTAGAGTGTTTCATTGAATTTTATATGTAGACGTGTGCAAAGAATCCATAAATAGAAGTTGCGCGCCTGGTTTCTCCATCCCTATTGGGGTTTGTTGGTATGGGAGCTTTCAGCTTTATTTGTTTATTTATTTTTTGAAACTTAGCTTTCAGCTTTATTAACAAACAGAATAACATGTGTAAAGTTTTTCCAAAGACTCCTCTACAAGTTTTATCAACAGACAATTACATCTATCTCTCTCTCTCTCCATATATTTATATCTTTAGTTCTACCATAACCTATGCTATATATTTCAAAGAAAGAATAACACTAGAAGCTTAATTAGGGTATGTTTGGTTTGTAATCCAAATAAAACTCTATTTCTTTAAACTAAAAAGATTCTCGATAAAAATAAATTGTTCTGTTGGATTGTATACAGAATTAACTTTTCGCAAACACTTACGAAAAAAATTGTTCTAATTTTATAAATAAGAAAAACAAATCATATCCCTTACTGTTTATAATGGGATTACTATTTTTTTCTTCTTCATGGAAGCAATCGAGAGTTGTATGCATATTCAAATTTCATTGAGAGTAATGCTAGGTATTTCAGTTGAAAATTAAATGTCATTTTAGTTCCATGACTTGCAGATGGTAATTAAGATGATTGTTATGATACTAATATGTATCAACTTGTCAATGCAATATATAATTACCATATCAATTTAGATTCAAAAAGGTTGATCACATGTTCTTAAAACTTTTGATATTTATTAATTTTTATTTTATTTTTGATATACCATGGCGACAACTCGATCCTGTGACATTATCAAGTTGAATGAACACTATTTTCATCAAACCACAGTAGGCGAAGGCAAAGGCGAAGGTGGTTATTTATTAATTTTAAAAATAAAAAAATGCTTCTAAAACCCAAATCAAGTATAGGTTCTTAGTTCGATGAATGATTATTGAATTTATACTTTATAATTTGTTAAAGAGTAAAAATGAATAAATATTAAATTGAAATAATATGTTTGACTAATTCGGACAATCAAACAAATATACAATCTAACTAATTATTTTGTACGTTAGATTAATACAAATTTTTGGAACATCCAACACTAGAGATTATAGTGGTTCTGCCAATACATGCCTACGTCTATTCCACCAAGCTCTTCCTAACTTGAATCTCTTCCAGTATCTCAAATTGGTTTCCAGGTGCCAATTAAACCATTCACAAATACAAATGGTGATCCCACACACCAGATACCATTGCTTCTCTTATTCTATCATATCATTCAAGTGATCAACTTCACTTTGCAATATAATCTCACTTTCATATACAATAGAAAAGGTTGAAATTACAAATTAATAACTCCACAAGAGATATGAAAGATAATTGCAATAGACTTGGTTCAAGAGATTCAAAAGTTTAGTTTTTTTACGTAGCCAAGATATCAATGAATAATCGAAGTGAGAGTTTGAAGCAATTGAATAAGGGTTGTTGGAGTTCATTTAGGATGAATGATGCTTGCTTTTATGGAGAAAAGTTAAGAAATAGTTGTTTGTAAAAGACTAAAGCAACATAAAAGAAAATAGAGAAAAACAGAGGAAGCTTGACATTGAGCTTCAATGGAGAAAGAGAGAGAGAGAGAGAGAGAGAGAGAGAGAGAGGGAGAGAGAGAAATTTTGTATTTTCTTCATGTTTATTGATTTTAATGAATCTCACACCAAAAGTGTGTTAATATACAGATGAGGGATTCTGTTGGATCATAGATCTGATGTGGCACATCTAATGGCTCACGATAATTCTGGTAATAAAGTTAGTTAGAAATTGCGCCAAAACCTCTCTTGAAATGGCACCGATTAAACATGGCATCAGCCACCCTAATAGGTTCTTTGGAGTGGTGAGCATAGGCAAGTGTAACAAGAGCTTTAGGCTTCAGAGAGGCAGTTTTGGAACGAGTGGTCATGTTGTGTTTGGGGGGAATAGGAATAGGACTTGGTGTATTATATTATGTGCAGCTGAATGAGGTATCTCAAATTCTCAATGAAGAATGGCATGTAGAGATGCTAAAGAATGTTGTTGTAAGAAATTAAAAGTCTGGTTCTTACTTTGTTGTTTAGATAATTTCCTAGTATTAGACTACACCTTAACCGGTAAGCTAGACTCTTTAGACAAACTAGGACTGGACTGACCATGTGACATTGGGAACAAAACTTTATAAGGAAACTCTTGCTCATTAAACGTCACATGCCTAAAGATATATAGTCGACCGCTAGGATGTAAGCCATTGAAGCCATTGTGACTACCACTATAACCGAGAAAAAGGCATTTTGATGAGTGAAATTCGAACTTGTGTCGATTATAAGGCTGTAAGAAAGGGAAGCAAGCACATCCAAAACACCTTTAAGAATTTGTAGTCAGAAGCATTTTTGAAAAGAGTTTGAAAGGAAACAAATGATTTAGTGTGGGAGTTGGAAGTCTGTTAATGACATAGACTATTGTATGACAAGCCTCCCACCAAAAGGATAGAGGCAACTGAGCCGGTGCAAGCAACGTGAGACATACCTCAACTAATGTCTATGCTTGCGCTCAGATGAATCATTCTGTTGATGAATGTGAGGACAAGGGTGCCTAAAATGAACTCCAAGCTGATCAAGATAATGAGCTAAAAGTCTATACTCTCCTCCCAGTCTCTCTAGATACATTAGATCTTTCTATCAAAAGCAAGCTCAACACTTCTTTGAAATTTGATAAGCACATCATTTACTTGAGACTTAGACCTAGTGGATCAATCCAAGTGAATTTTGAAAAGGCATCAATGATGTGAACATAGTATTTGTAACTTTGTTGTGAAACATGAAGACTGGGCCCTAAACATCAGTGAACACTAGCTCAAGAGCAGGTTTGTAGACTATGTTTGAGGTTGGAAAAGGAAGCTGATGGAGCTTTCTGTGTTGACAAGCATCACAAAAATCTAAGGAAGTTGCAAGGTAAATTCATCATTCTTAAGACTTGTTTCAAAATCGGAAAGGAAGGGTGCTCAAATTTTGCATGCCAATGAAACAACTCAGAATTTTTATTATTAAAATGAAAAGTGTTACAAGGTGTTATTTTTCTTACATTGTAACAAGGGACAACAGACTAAGGACTCTCATGTATGGACTCACTAGCAGAACCTGTTACTACACAAGTCTTAGCAGAATATGCATTGGATATACTACCATATGACTTATTACAAACACAATTTGATGACAAACACACAATGCAGACATGACCAATTTTAGCAGCAAATAAGGCTTGCACTTGTGCAGTTGAAGACTTGCCATTAATTTTTGAAAGATCCAGCTGATAGAGGCCATTTTTCAAGTCCCCTTGTAGCAGAACCTTCATCATTTTTTTGTCCTTAATCAAGCAAGAATCAAAATTAAATTCAACTATAACAACATTATCTCTAGTGAATTGTGATATGCTTAAAAGGGTTTTGGTAATTGTTGGAACATGTAGAATATTGTTCAAATACAAAGGACATGTAGGTGATGTGTGCGAGGAAACCACAGAAGAACCAATATGATAGATATTGAGTTTGGAACCATTACCTACTTTAAGCCCCTCAGAACCTTGATATTTTGCCTTCTGTGAGAGATTTTGCACATCAGTATTAGGTTTTTGAGTTATGTGTTGGCATAATTTCATATCAAAATGAAATTTCTTTTGTATTGATTAGTTGTCTAGGTTGATTATGATCTAAGCTTCAAGGAAGAATGACAACTTATCATGCAAAGTGAAGTCTTCAAGAGGAGCAAGCTATATTGTATATCAAAGTTATATTTAGACATATTTCCTCTTGCAAGGCTTAGGCACACACACATTGCATTCATATGTGTCCCTACACCATTGCGCTCAATTTCTATAAAACATTCACACACATTATAATATATGCACATGCATTATATTTAAATTGACAAAGTTGGTTAAATGCATGTACTAGGACTATATCTAAAGAATGACATACGTGTGTGTTCATGTATTTATTTATTTTTATTTCTATGATATCAAACTTGAATATGTTCTCATATTATTTCTTATTGAGTTATGGTCGTTTCGGTTACTCATTCATTAGTTTTCAAGTTTCGAATTGAAAGTTACGAAACTTTCCATGTGTTTAACGTACATGGTTTTCGTCTTGACATATCGAGTTGATTTCCATACTTTTTGTGAAAATTTTATTGACGTCCATATCCGTGAGAGAGTTATGGTTCGTAATCCGAAGACAGATTCGAATTCAGAGTTCGGAGGCCGAAATACGGTCAAAGAACGCGAGAGAGACACAAGGGAAGGAGTGAATGGCCAAAGGCCATTTGCACCCCATTCCCGTGGAGGCGCGCTCATGAGCCCCACAGGAAGGAGTGCTTCCTGCCCCCATGAGGCTCATGCGCCTCCAAGGGGTGGTTAGATGGCGTGCCACCAGCTGCCACCCAAGCACTCCTTCTCGCTATGTTATCTTCCCTCATTTCTTTCATTTAAAATCCCTTTCCTTCTCATTTTGATTTCAAGAAGAAAATTGTGCAGAATTTTCTCTTCAAATTCTCTTAACTTCCAAACACCATATCTCACTCGTTTCCTATCCGATTTGAGTGATTCAAGTTGGAGAATCTTTGTATTGAAGTTTTCTATCATCTCCAAGAGAGTTTGTAGTCTTTTGTTCAACCTTTATGGTCGTTCTATACCAAAATTCGAAACTGCACGTTTTTACAATGTATTGATTTATTTTTTGTGTTTTGATCTTCAAAGTCTTCAATTACCTTAGGTTTTCTTCTTCTTTATGTGTATGTTACTTGAACAATAGCTATTAAGAGATAGAACTTCAATTATAAGCTAGATGTGCTTGATTAGAGACTTGTAAGTGAGTTAGGTTTTCTTAAATCTATGTTTTCACATGCATGTGAGTTGTATTGTGACTAGCATATTATCTAGGGCTATCTGTGCTTTAATTGATTGTATTTTAATGATTGATAGCCTTTACATGTGCTAGGACTTCTTAATTGAACATATTTAGGAATAATTATATTATTTATTCTTACTGTTGTAATTTAATTAGTGACTCCATTAACAAACACTTTATAAGGTTTACCTTACTAAATTAGAACAAATGATTGATAAAATTATAATTATTTGGCATAATTGATTAAGGAATTTCATACACTCGGTGTATATACACTACATGCACATCATATATATATAGTCATTTTCTCCTCAGGGCGCACTGATATAACGTACATCAGTGCGTTGCATGTGGACCACTGATTATGGAGAAATTTTGACAAGTGCATACACTTTAAGTCAAAATATATAAATCTAATGGTCCACATTCAAACGCACTGATAAAGTTATATCAGTGCGTACTTACTTGAAAATTTCTCTCTCTATATATATATATTTTCAAATGTACACATAAATACGCACTCACACGTATTTGAACATACAGGCGAGCGTATAGATACACTCCCTCAAAAGCAAGTGTAACCATGAGGAGAAGTGAAGGATTTTTCTAATCATTGCTAAATCTAATCCTTTTTTTTTTGGAAAAATAATCCTTATTCTTTTTGGTATGCTACTAATTGGGATACACGAGGAAATGTATTTATGTCAAAGTATATATTTTTCGAATATAGGAATCACATTCAGGGCATATTAGATACCCGTATTTTAACTATAAAAGGTTCAGGATTAATGATCGGCCATAAACAAAAAAGAAACAATTTTTTTTTAAGGAAATACTAGGTCATATATTCTTTAATTTGTCATTATGAAACAAAATGGATTTTGTTTATGGTAATGATATAATTTTGACATTTTATAAACAACTAATTAACAACACAATAGAGTTTTTTTTTTCAATTACATGTTATTTTGAAAAAAAATTACATATATTGCTCTTGTACGAGGATGACAATTTCCCCCAAACCCGAATCGTGTCGGTCAAGTATTGGTTTTGTTGTTCGTGTTGCAAGTCGGGTTCAAATGTAAAATGTAAGCCTGAAGTGGGTTAAGGTTTGAAATAAACAAACTGAACTGTTATCTCGAATATTACAAAAAAATATATTTCAAAATGTCGTCGTTTTGAGAAAATTAGAATTCTAAACTCAAAACAACGTCATTTTGGGTTTGCAGGACAAAATCCGAACTCGAATAATTTTACAGGCTCTCATGCAGTTTCATGTTTTGTCAAAACCCATTGGTGGAAACCCGAACCCACAAAATTATTTGAGTTCGGGCTAGAAAATATTTTACCAGTTCGGATTTGGAAAAATCGACTTGAGCCCGACTTGTTGCCATCCTAATTCTTTGTAGACATGTTTATCAAGATTTTAAAATCAATCGATGGGATCACAGACTTACATTAAAAATTAGGGTCAAACTAAATTAACTTAAATTTATGACTTTAATATCTCAACAACTCATATATTCTTAATCCAATAGTTGAAATGTTGGAGTCAAATTATATATATATATATATATATATATATTTATATATATGTGATTTATGATAATTTATCATACATAAAAATTTATTTATCAAGTTTGAACATAAAACTATAAATTCATTTGACCATAATAAGTGGGTCAGTCTGGCCCATGTATGCCTTTTTGTTTTGACCAGACTATTTGGGCCCAAGTGTTTTTGAAAAGGCCAACATATAAAGTACTAGTTGACACAGTGGTTTCAATTTCATGCATATATTTTCCTATTTATTCATATTTCAATATAATCTCCGGCTTTTTAAATTTGATAAGGTTTCAATAATTTGTGTTATGTTCCTTATCTATGACCAAGTGACAGGTGATATTGTTTTTATACATATAGAAATTATCTGGTCAAAACCGTTTTAATGATTTTTGTTCGGAGTCTTGATTTAAACAATTGTGATGTGAAACATTTGAAGGGTTTTTGATAGAAGAAATTACGTTAGATTTGACTGTATGATATATCGTTTGAATCATTTCAATGAGTAAAATAAGACACGTAATTGATGAGATGGAGCGGTCAAATTCATTTTTGGCAACGATTTTGAGTTTTGGTAATTTTTTCTAAGAATTTTGTTCTTTAATTTGTTTTTTTTTTTCCGCTCATTTAGAGAATATTTTGAGAATATACCGATTGCTCATTTGAACTTTTTGGAAAATTTATTAAATTTTCTTTGTTTAAATACAATTATGAATTCAAATCCTAATTAATTGCAATCTGTTTATAATTTTTCTATTAAAGTATTGGTCAGTAGATTTTATTGTTATCTACATTTATCAAATATTAATAAAAATCATCCATTAAAAATAATATTTGTAGTGAATTTTGGTCATTTTATTTATTTTATTTCGTTAAACTGTTATTGCAACCTAGACAACCGAGCTAGCTATCTCGGCAAATCTCAAATTTTTTTAATGACGATTAATTTATTTTGTCTCAATTAACATCCTATTTGAATAAATTATTTTTATCCTTAAAAGTCTCGTCGGATTTATATTTTTTAGAAACAAATATATATTTTTTTCGTTTCAATAGATATTCTATTGGAACAAATATTTTTTTTGTCCATAAAGTCTCGTCAAGCTTGCACTCTTTCGAGACGAATAATTTATTTCGTCCCAATAGACATTCTATTGAGATAAAATTTGTAGTCCCTAAAGTCATATTACAACCTATTGGGACAATTTTCTTCCGTTCCAAAAATATTCGTCCCTATAACACATTTTTGTTGTAGTGATATACCACACAATCATGAGAAAATCTTCGGTGTACCGGTGTATCCGGCCATTAGTGCATCTCCAATGCAAGCTTGACTTGTGAAAAAAGAGATGCCACGTAGGATAAATATACATTCTGTAAATAACTGTCTCCAATGCAACCGTGCATATCCAACCTCAAGCTGACGTGGCAAAAAAAATAAGGGCTCAAAAAATAAATAGCACTTTTTGGAGGTGGTATTTCAACAATGTCACTGCTTTAATAACTTATGTTTAAAAGGCACCTATTATGGTGAACGGACAAAAATACCCCCAATTGTTGTTCCACATCAGCTTTCTTTTATTCAGTTTACAGTGACAAAGTTGTGAAGTAGAGAGAGAAAGTCCGGTTGAAACTCAGGCAATCACTTGAACGGTGACAGAGTGGCGCTATGCAGACGCATTCGGGGGTCGAGCTCCGAAAGCTCGGAGCTTTTATGAAAAAGCTCGGAGCATTTATGAAAAAGCTCGGAGCATTATGCAAAAGGCTCGGGCAGAGCAATTCATGAAAAAGCTCGGATGAAAAAGCTCGGAGTTGTTATGAAAAAGCTCGGGGTTTTTATGAAAAAGCTCGGGGCTTTTATGAAAAAGCTCGGGGCTTTTATGAAAAAGCTCGGGGCCTTTATGAAAAAGCTCGGGGCTTTTATGAAAAAGCTCGGGGCTTTTATGAAAACGCTCGGATGAAAAAGCTCGGGGCTTTTATGAAAAAGCTCGGAGCTTTTATGAAAACGCTCGGATGAAAAAGCTCGGAGCTTTTATGAAAAAGCTCGGAAAAAGCTCTGGCAGAACAATTCATGAAAAATCTCGGGCAATTCATGAAAAAGCTCGGAGCTTTCATGAAAAAGCTCGGGGCTTTTATGAAAAAGCTCGGATGAAAAAGCTCGGAGCTTTGATGAAAAAGCTCGGAGCTTTGATGAAAAAGCTCGGAGCTTTTATGAAAAAGCTCGGAGCTTATATGAAAAAGCTCGGAGCTTTTATGAAAAAGCTCGGAGCCATATCCAAAAAGCTCGGGCAGGGCAATTCATGAAAAAACTCGGGCAGTTTAAGAAAAAGCTCGGAAAAAGCTATGAAAAAGCTCGAAGACTTATTAAAAATGTTTGGAGATTCAAAATTGACAAAACTAATATCCTTGAAAAAAGCTCGGACAACAATTTAAAAGGCTCGGATAGTTTTACAAAAGGCTCAGACACAGTGTTAAAAGTCTTGGACCCAGATCTTCATCATCTTATACATAAATTTTACCAACTCAATTTTCAGACAAGTTTATTGTAGAGAGAGAGAGAGGAGTTACTGAGTTCATTGTTTGAAGCGTGGAGATAGAAGTACAAACAGAATAAAAAATTGATTATTTAAGGGCAATTTTGGTAGTTCACCATAATAGGTGCCTTTTAAACATAACTTATTAAAGCAGTGACGTTGGTGCAACACACCTCCAAAAAAGTGACATTTATCACCATTTCCACAAAAAATAATAGACATTGTCAACATGACCGTCTACTTTCAGACGGCCTGTTGCACAGCCATTTTTTAGATTGACTCAGCAAACATTTAAAATTGACATTAATTTTTAATTTATTTTTGGTAAGGAAATAAAATAAAAAAGAAAATAGGAAATAAAATTGAACACATCATTAAAACAAAATGCGTTTTAAACCGAAGTATTGGAGACCAAATTTTAAGTTGGTTGTCTATCAAGTCCATATTTATGCCACATAGGAAGCAAGTCTCTTGACATTGTTGTCCTGTCAACAATTATTCATATGCAAACCATTTTTACATCGAAGAATTTTATAGATGCACGCTTGTGGCAGGTGCATCACTCATGAATGAACCCAATACATATAAGATTTTCTCCACCGGTATAAGATGTTCAGTGGCTTGGTGGTGGACGATGTGGTCTACTCATCTCATTGAAGACTCATACACCTCCATCCACTATTACTGTCTCCCCCAGCAGAATTCAAGCAAATTTTTAATTTTCTCATAACATAAAGCAATGCATTTATAAACCTCGTACAAGCAAGATGAAGGAAAATATAACTAAGAAAAAACTGGGAAGCATTATATAAAAAATTCAAGACGACCCCAACATCATCCTTTTAAAGTTGAACAACAAAAAAGAAACAAAGCTCCTTATAAAAAGGTTAAACTATCTGTTTTTTTTTCTCGGTCTACAAGATGACTAAACATCAACTGAAGATTAGTAGTCAGTCCTTTGTAAATGATGAGCACCTCAGCTGGTAGAACCAAGTCTTCTACTAAGATTACTCTTCAGTTTTCATTATATATGGTGTCTAGAGACTTTTGACATATATGGTTCCTTTTTTCTCTCTCTCAAAAACAGAAAAGGTTGTATTATAAGCTGTGGAGCAGCAGCAGGCCAAGCTGGTGGCATTGATCTTCTGAATTGTGCAGGCAATGAGTCGTCTATCTGTCTCGTCTGATTCGACTGTGATACTAGAAGAAGGAAGGTTGTTTACCTTGACCAGGAATACGATAATAAATAATCATCCTCCGGTAGTTTCGTTAAAATTGCTGCCCTCATTGTCATTGCTCGTTGTTCCATGACTATAGTATGACCCTCTTGGATGGCGAATCCTGATGGCATGATGGCTACCAAGAATAATCAACACCACTCATCAGCATGTTGATTGAATGTAAATCAAGCGGCCCATATCCTGACCCTTGACGATGTGGGCGACTACTTGCATTTGTGCATAAGTTGATAAGACGTCCCAAAAATTGGTACACTACAATCGGTATGTTTGTTTCTATAGCACATACGGCTAATAGGGTCTCTCGCAACATGCTGTATATATTTATTTCTGGTTTTCTCAACATCAAACAATCTAATTAAAAACTGCGGATTTTAAAATCCTCCGGCAAACCCAAATTCAGGCCAGGCAATCTGAATATGTTACTACCTTAAACGACCTGTATTGGATATCATCAAAGCTTCCTCAAACGGGTCATGGCGTCGGCAGGGCCGGTGTCCAAGGCAAAAAAAAACTGTTTTATTATTATTTGATCTATTTTTAAAAACTGTGTCTATTTAGTTATTTCATCAAGTTAATTTAAATTTAAAAATTAGACTTATTTAAACATCACATCAAACCAATTTTGGCTATTTTCTTTATGGACCTAAGGCAGATGCACTTCTTGCACCGGTCCAGGGCC
This sequence comes from Dipteronia sinensis, assembly GCA_033220585.1. Classification (NCBI taxonomy): domain Eukaryota; kingdom Viridiplantae; phylum Streptophyta; class Magnoliopsida; order Sapindales; family Sapindaceae; genus Dipteronia; species Dipteronia sinensis. The sequence continues at coordinate 55,115,665 of CM065639.1, forward strand.
GACACTGGGCGTCGGGTATCTAGGCATCCAATGCCTCCTCTTGCTCAGTTTGAAGCAAAGCTTTTGAAAATATGAATGTATTTGATGACAAACTTACAGGCCTCTTGCTGCTTGAACCTGATGCGACAAGAGAGAATGTCGAGACAAGAAACCTGGATGGTTTGGTTATGTGGGGACAGCATCAGGAGGCCGGAAATTTGAGGACTTTTCGGGTCGCTCTCTCCACTTCCATATAGTCCTCGTATCCGTGATCACTATCTCAATGATGCTTTTTAGGGATGGAAGTGGACTTCGATTTGTTTGTCAAGTTGCTGTAGTAGTAAAATACGATTGGATTGTTGTTGATTTCAACGATTTTGTTATTTTGGTTTTTAGGAGATTAACTGGTAAGAAAAAAAGATGACATTTTGTGATTTTTTTCTGAGGGGTGGCTGTGGTTTGTAAAAGCATCCATAATGGAAGAGACCCAAACACAAGACCCATTTATGACACATCATCAAATATGGGTATTCTTTTCAAAATATGGATCTTATTTATTTGGGTCTCTTTTCCCCACAATGGGCCTAAATTGAAAAACAGAAATTGGATCAATTTTTTTTTACTTTTTTCTAAACAATCATTATTCTTCTTTAAAATATTATATATATATATATATATATATATATATATATATATATATATTCACACACACATTAATAAATAAATTATATTGTATATTTTAAATATCAACACTATCAATACTTATTTAACAAATTATAATTAATTTAAAATAAAACCATTTACTCGAACTGAACCGGAACAGTCTGAGGAAAACCGGAACCAGAATCGTTTTTTTCGGTTCCCGTTCCGGAACCGGATCGGAACCGGTACCGGGATGGTTTTGGTTCCGGTTCTTTTTTTGGAATTTAAATATATATATATATTAAATTTATTTATATTTTTTCATTATATATAATTATTGAAATTACTAATAATGTATTTAAATTATAATAATTTAAATATATATATACTAAATTTATTTATATTTTTTCATTATATATATAATTACTGAAAGTAATAATTATATATTTAAATTAAAATAATTGAAATATTTATATATTAAATTTATTTATATTTTATCATTATATATATAATTATTGAAATTAATAATTATATATTTAAATTTAAATTATATATATATAAGCCGAACCCAATGATTGGAAGGTATTGGGGACTCACCTCCAATCATTGGGCAAGACCCAAATGGAGTTCCAAATTTAAAATCCAATTTGGGTCTAGTGTGGTGGGACCCACATTTGAAGTTTATTTTTTGGGTCTCTTTTTAGACCATCGTGGAGGCTACAAGACCCAAAAGAAAATGGATCCACCAAAGTGGGTTTGCAACCAATGTGGATGCTCTAAGGTTTCACATAGTTGGGAGAGAAAAGACTATATAAATACACATTATCAGCCACATGTCACATCTCCAGTGGTCTGGTGTCCAGTCATCAGCAGGGCCGGCCCATGGGGCCAGCAAACCCAGCATTTTGCTGGGGCCCCCAACCGGTCCAATTTAATTCTTCTTCTTTGGGGCCTCAGAACCCAATATATTATTTTTAAACAGGGCCCAATTCTAAAACCTTTTACTTCTTTTATATATATTCCTTTTCGGCCCAATGAACTAATTTAATTAAACCATCAAAATTTCAGGCCCAATAAACTTGTCATTGTGGTTATGAGACCACATCACTACACTATCAAATAATAAATTAATTGAGGGATATAATCACTTTTTCCCCTTTAGTTGGCCATATTAGACACTTTACCCTCTTTAGTTTCAGTAATGACAATTTTTACCCCTGTAATTTTCCATATTCGTCATTTCCCCACTACCGTTAGATTTTCCATTCAAAAAGTTAATTTTCATGTTAAAAGACATTGTTGCCCTTCAATAATCGTGAATGGATGAGATTTTTTTTAAAGAAATTAATCAAAAATCAACCCCAAAAATCACCATAAACCCACAAATCCCTTCTCTTCGAAACCATACCCAGAAAAATCAACCCCAAAAATCACCATCGATTTTTATGTTAATGATAATAATTTTATATAGGGTCTCGATTTTTGTTAATATCATAAAATCGTTCGGGCCCCAAAATGTCTGGAGACGGCCCTGGTCATCAGTACACCCGATACATTAAAGATTTTCTCCACACTTATATTTAAATGTTACATTGTTCTAGTAAAACATAGTCACAGACTTTTTTTTTTTTTTTAAGTTATCATCAAAAACAAATATATTTTGAATATAATCCTCGTAATATAAAGCACATTTATAAACCACAAGCAAGATGATGAAGAAAAATATATTTAGAAAGAAACTTTAAGGCATTATATAAAAAAATTCAAGACAACCCCAACATCATCCTTTTAAAGTTGAACAACAATAACAACAACAAAAATAAACAAAGTCTCCCTTTAAAAGATAAAACTATCTAGTTTTTTCTGTCTATAAGATGACTAAATATCTGCTGAAGATTATTAGTCAAGTCCTTTTTAAAAGCTGTGCACCTCAGCTTGTAGACCAATTCATCTACTGAGATCAGATCACAACACAGTTCCAGAAAAACTTCTCCAAATGCAGCAGCAATTCATTGTTGACTCAATACCAATCTTCACGCTATGTATTGCATGTCAGTCCTCCAGCTTCAGATTTCATTCTATATGGTCTTTCCTATACCTTTGACATATATGGTTTCTTTTTCTTTTCAAAAACAAAAAAGCAAAAAAAGAAAGGATTGTATTACTAAGTTGTGCAGCAGTAGCAGGGTTGGTTACCTATCTATCCACTAAGCGAGGTTCTTGGACGAATTCATTGATCTTCCGGATGGTGCAGGTAACAAGTTTGCTAACGGTCTCCACTGATTCAACTGAGATTGTGTTATTAGGAAGGCTGTTCACAAGGATTTGGAATATGACAGTGAGTATGCATCCTCCATAGGTTTCGTTGAAATTGCTCCCCTCGTTGTCATTGCTCGTTGTTCCATGACCATTACGACCGTCTGGATGGATGGCGAATCCTGATGGCAGGACGGTCACTGATGAAGAATCCGCACCAGCCATCAACATGTTCACTGAATGTAGATCAAGCGGAGTATACACTACAAGCGAGCCAGAGGCATAGTTCCATGTCTCTTGCAGAATCATCATGGTATTCACCCTCTGACGAAGGATAGAAACACAGTTGCCAGCATGCTGACCCTTGAAAATCTGTCCGACTCCTTCCCATTGCCCATCAGTTGTTAGAACGTCCCAGCGAGTCCTCATCCTCTCATCGCTTATAAAATCGAAAAGCCTCTGCTTTGTAGTTGGAAGCCAGATAGAAGTGGAGGCAGACAGCACAATACCAGTGGGCTCACCAGGGTCATTCCGACTCTTGCGAGTCAGCACTCTCACATCTTCAGGCACGCCCTCAACACTCAGCCTGTCCCACTTGCACAAACTTGAAACACAGACAGCGGAAACGAAGTTATACATCATGCGCTGTGCCAGTGCTAAAAAGCTTTTCCTACCATCTAGACCTATCCCTGCACACGAATCACATTGGTATCTTTCTACTCAGAACACTGGAAAAATTACCACATTGGTCGAATAGGTGAAAAATGGAAAGCCAAAAAAAAAAAAAACCTGAAGGATGTTCGACAATTTCAGAAGTGGACATAAGAATTGCTAAGCACTCGCATTGCCTTTGTAGGTTGGCAACCCACCTCTGTGCACCAAAACCCCAGCCAGAACGGACTAACCGGCGACAGATATTGTGGATGACTCTTTCATCATATTCCGAATGCTCAATCCAAGTCACCTACAATCAATTTAAGCATCCACTTTCAATCAAATCCACATGAAGTTTTTAAAATTTACACAAAACCACGACTATCATAGATAAACATTTCTCGACATATGTTCTACAAAAAACTAAAGAGCAAGCCTACTTCAGGGACAACGAGCCACTTGAAAAAAGAAAAAATCAGAAGGGTCTCCTGCTAGTACAAAATATTTCTAGTTAATATTAAATTTCAAACATATTGAAATAAACAAACTGTCACATAACACAAGGTTGAAGAGATTACAATATAAAATAAATGGATCCAGTTCATATAGTCTTTGGGGGATAAAAGAAAACATTTAACCAATAAGAGATAAGAATAGAAAGATCAAGTACATAAAATCTACGGCAAAAAAATTGAAGATTCCAATGCTTTTTTTTTTTTCATATAAAAGAAAATGAGTAATCAAATACAGACAATGAATAATTTGTGAGAAGCATCTTGTTCAATAAAATAGGAATAGAAGCTTCAGATTCTTAGGTAAATTGTTTATAGAATCCAATAATTTTTTTCACTTCAATAAAGTCTCAGCAACTTTGCATACATATCTTGGAATTGTATGGAAACCGATAAAAGAATCACATCATGAGCAATTACTTACCTGGGAGCAATTGTTTGGCAAGTCTTGCACAACACAGCCAGAAGGAAGCCTCCTGCAAGTCCGAAATGCATCTGTATAGATACCTTCCTGGTTGATATCGATAGAGACATCAACGACTGACCATAAGCCCTCCATATGCTGCTTACAGAATCGGAGAAACCTAACTTGACGAACAGGAATAAATGGTGTAGGCACTTGAAACTCTGCATACATCTGCAAATGTTGTGATCTTAGTAGTTAGATTTCGATACTCTTGTGATAAAACAAAAGGCAGTGTATTTTGTACACATATATATTTAGTAGAGAAACAAATATACATACCAGTTGCAGAGTACCATTTCTGGTTCCATCATCACTGCTGGCTATAACATCAATGATGCCAGCTCCAGCAACTATACATGAAAACATTGCAGCCCACCGTTTCTATACAAAGAACAGCAGTCACCAACCAACCATTCAATAATTAAAATCAACTAACAGAATCATTTTTGCAAGATTGATTTAGCAATGCAATAAAAATATCTAGAGAGCATACCGGGTTCATCAGAGTCTCAACGAGAGCTAGGCTGTTAATGAGCACCACGTCGGATTCTCTGGAAGCCTCTGACACGAATCCATTCGGTTTCAAGCCAATACAAGGAGGAAAAACCCTCACATACTCCTCCTGATTCAGGACTTCCTTCCTTCCATCCGAAGTTCTGAGCCAGAGAGGAGTGTCCTGCTGAGCCAATTTCATCAATTGATCCATAGCTGCCACAGAAAGTTCTACAAACACGTTCCTATCAAATGGAATTCCTCCTCCATTATTCCCCTCCATCACGCCCCCTGCCGCTATGGGTGGTGGTGCAGAAGAAGACCCTTCACCGGAGGAGGGGTTCATAGATTGGAAAAGAGGACTCACAGAGGATGTGAGCGGCCTGCCTAGGAACTTATTAGCTAAAGTGCAAATCTTGTCCAATTCCTCCTTCAATCGAGCATTCTCCAACCTCAGCTGATCAAGCTCAAAGTTGGACTCACCACCACAACCACCAGTCGCCGCCACCAGGCTTCCACAGCTGGTGCACAGCGGATTCCTCATAGCCTCTTTTAACATTTCATTCTCTACTTGACTCATGTTGTGCTCTTGTCTCAGCCTCATATTCTCATGACGTTCCTTTTGTGTCTTGTTTCAAAAAAAAAAAAAAATCATTCTCATCAATTCACCGTTAAACAAAACAAAACAAAACAACCCCGCATACAAATTCAAATAATACCTTCATTTGTGTCCTCTTGTTTTGGAACCAAAACTTGATTTGTCTACGCTCCAAACCAAGCTTCTCGCTGAGTTCTGTCCTTTGGTTTTCATCAGGATGAGGAAACTCTTTAAAGAAACTACAAAAACAACACACAATGACACAAATTCTAAGTCAGCAAATCAATAGTGAGAGAGAGAAAAAAGTGCAAATGATGATACAGATAATAATAGGCCATACGATTCAAGAACTTGAATCTGTCGTGAGGTGTGTCTATGAGACTTTTTTCTCGGCGGTTCTTGATCATCATCGTGGGCGTCCTGATCGTCGTTGGCGTCGTGATCGTCACCTGGTCCAACAGCTTCGACGTTGTTGTTATTGTTGCTACCAGACCTGCTCTCGTAGCCATCTTCCCTGTTCCGAGTCTGCAAACCAGGATCAAGATGATCACCCTGCAAACCAATCTCTCCTTCGCCTTCCATTTTGTCTTATTTTTCTTCTTCGGCAACAAAAATTCCATCAAAACGATACAGAGACATTAGCAGAATAAAAAAGCCAAAAAACAAAAATCCAGAACAGATCACAAGTAAGTAAGCACAAACAATAAAGTGAGATTACTAATCAAACAAACAGAAAACAGAGAACAAAAACACTGGCATACAAAGGATAGAAAGAAGGGAAACTGAACAATGGCACCACTTGTCATGGTATGACTGTTGACTAGACTCTCAAAACTCATTTACAATGGAACAACTTCCTCTCCTTCTTCTCTCTCATTATCACTTTCACTTAGAAAAAAAAAACCTTGAAATTTTGTATCTGTTACTATATATATATATATATATATAAAGTTTTGACCTTTAAAGCTTTCACATATTGTGCAAAGACTGGACTTTAAAAAAAAAAAAAGTAATCTGAAAACTGAACAGAGTATAAACAAACAAGAAAAAGCTGTCTCTTTGTCAATGCCATGCATGACACTCAAATGAGGAGAAAAATCTTTCTCTGTCAAAAAAATCAGTTTTATAGATAAGAATATTTAAAAATAATAATGAAAAAGTAAAACAAATATGACAAGAAAACCTTTTTCTTTTTAATAATAGTTTTTTTCATCCGTAACTCAAAAGTCAAAAGTCAAGTCTCTTTCTATCCAAGAAGACACCATAGAAGACTCCGTCTCCAAGTCTCCGACAAAAATATGAAAATACATTCTCTATTGTCTTTATTTTATTTTTATTTTTTAGTTTTCATAATCCAGTAATATCTAAATTATAAGATTTATTCACTTTTCTTTCACTCGTATAATGGGAGAACTTGTAATTTCACTTGCACTCAGAAAAAAAGTCAGAAAAAAAAAATGATCTAATAGTCATAGTAACATATAATATATTATATGATATCTCACTAAAAAAAATGTAAAACAAAACGATCTAGTAGTCAACCTCATGATTTTGAAGAGGGGGATTATACAGGGTCATCTTATAAAAAAAAAGGTGTTTTATATTTTGTTTTTTAAAAATCAAAGAAAATACTATCAAAATTCTAGATTTACTCAAAATAAAAACAATAACACATATATTACATGATGCCATACTGAAAACAAAATACAACAAGATGATCTAATGGTCAAAATGATTTTTTTTTTGAAAAAAATTAAAGAAAACATCTTCAAATGTTGGATTTGCTCAAAATAAAAACAATAACATACAAATGAATGTTAGAATCACTCTCTCAACATAGTCTCTCAATTCACTTTATATATTACATGATACTTCTAAGAAGAATGTAAAACAGGATGATCTAGTATTTAACCTCATGGTGTAGATGTGAGAGACATACTATTGGATTGTCTTATAAAAAAAATGGGTGTTTTGTGTTCTGTTTTAAAAAAATCAATGAAAACACTAAAAAAATTCAAGATTTACTTAAAATAAAAACAATAACACATATATTACATGATACTATACTGGAAAAAAATGTACAACAAGATGATCTAATGGTCAAAATGAATTTTGTTGAAAAAAATTCAAGAAATCATCTTCAAAAGTTTAGATTTAATCAAAATAAAAACAATATTAATAACATATAAAAGAATGTTAGAATCACTTTCTCAACCCGTTATATCAACTCATTTTATATATTACATGATACTTCTGAGAAGAATGTAAAACAAGATAATCTAGTATTCAACCTTATAATTTAGATGTGAGAAACATACAATTCAATTATCTTATAAAAAACATAGGTGTTTTGTGTTTTGTTTAAAAAATAATCAATGAAAACACCATCAAAATTCTAGATTTACTCAAAATAAAAACAATAAAATATAAATATTTTACATTATAGCTCTCTATATCTCTTGCTTCAATGGCTACTCTTCTTCTGCAGCTCTCTAATTTTTTTTTTATCTTCTCTCTAATTTTATCTTTTTTTTTGTGTGTGAAGAAAATGAATGATAGGACTCACTTATATAGTTATATATTGCAAGAGAGAGATAGAGAGGGTGAAAGATATAGAGAGAGAGAGTTTGAGATTATCTGTGGGGCCCACCTCTGACTACTTTTTTTTTCATGACATCCTTTGCGCGTGTTGTCACACTCTTAATAGTTTTTTTTTTTGATTCCCACGTTTTGCTTGACTTTTGATATTCGACATTGTTCCAATTCTCTATTACTCGCATTCACATGATAGCTACGACAGACTCATTCTCACCAATCAGTGACGGCCATCACCTTTTCTAGAATTCTGTTTTTTCTTTACTAAAAATAGGTAATTTTTTTAATATTATATTATATATATATTTTTTGAAATATTTAATTTTTTATAAAAATAATCATTAGGTGTGACATTTAGACATTTGATAAAAAGTCATGTCCCTATCATGAATTTAACATTACTTGAAATCAAAAACAATGATTCTAGTTTTTTAAGTCATTAAAAATAGATTTATCCATTTGTTGCTGTCAACTTCCATTCAATTTTCAATGGATTTATTTTGATATGGATGATTTTGTGAATACATGATCATCAATTAAGTTTATGTTACACTATATGTTGTACTAATTTATTATAAGATCTTCTAAATTAAAGCATGTATACTTATTTTTTTCTTTTTAAGAAAAAAGTTAATACATCCATGATTTAATCTAAATTTATTAAGAAAATAATTGGGATTATAATAAATAATCTCTACAATGATATGTTGGACCTATAATGGTCTAGAGCTTCTTTTATTTGGTATGGAGTTATGGACTTTAAAGTGGCTAAAATGTTTTTCTAAGTAAGAAAATGCTTTTTATTTTTTATTGTAGTTTGAAAATTGTTCTTTTTAGTTTATATAAAAAGGAATTTAATTTTCTTGAGATTTAAAGATACTTAAAAACCCTTAAAAATATATTATTTATTCTTATTATTCTAATTTAATTAGTGACTCAATTACCAAAAACTTTATAAGGTTTACCTTACTAAATTAGAACAAATGATTGATAAAATTATAATTATTTGGTATAATTGATTAAGCAAGTTCATACACTCAATGTATATATACTACATGCACAGTATATATATTCGAATGTATACACAAATACGCACTCACAAGCATTTGAACATTCAGGCGAGCGTATAGATGCACGCTCGCAAACGCGAGTGTAACCATGAAGAGAAATTAATGATTTTTCTAATCATTGCTAAATCTAAGCCTTTGAAAAAAAAATCTAATCCTTTTTGGTATGCTACTAATTGGGATACAAGAGGAAATGTGTTTATATCAAATTATATTTTAGAATATAGGAATCACATTCTGGACATATTAGATACCTGTATTTTAACTATAAAAGGCTTGGGATTAATGATTAGCCATAAACCAAAAAGAAACAATTTTTTTTAAGGAAATACTAGGACATATATTCTATAATTTGTCATAATGAAACAAAATGGATTTTGTTTATGGTAATAATATAATTTTGACAGTATAGAAACAACTAATTAACAACACAATAGAGTTTTATTTTTCAATTACATGTTATTTTGAAAAACAATTACATATATACCCTTGTATGAGGATGACAATTTCCCCCGAACCCGAATCGTGTGGGTCGAGTATTGGTTTTGTTGTTCGTGTTGCAGGTCGGGTTCAGGTGTAAAATGTAAGCCCGAAGCGGGTTCAAGTTTGAAAAAAACAAACTGAAGCATGATCTTGAATAATAAAAAAAATCGTCGTTTTGAGAAAATTAGAAGTTTAAACTCAAAACAACGTCGTTTTGGGTTTGCAAGACAAAACTCGAACTCGAATAATGTCACGGTTTACATGCAGTTTCATGTTTTGTCAAAACCCATTGGTGGAAACCCGAACCCACTAAAATTATTAGGGTTCGGGCTAGAAAATATTTTACCGATTCGGGTTTGGCAAAACCGACTTGAACCCTACCTGTCGCCATCCTATATCTTTGTAGACATGTTTATCAAGTTTTTAAAATCAATTGATGGAATCACAGACTTATATTAAAATTTAAGGTCAAGCTAAATCAATTTAAATTTATGATTTAAAATTTTGACTTCAATATCTCAACTACTAATATGCTCTTAATCCAATAGTTGAGATGTTGAAGTCAATATATATATATATATATATATATATATATATACCTATAATTTATGATAATTTAGAAATTTATTTATCTAGTTTGAACATAAAACAATAGATTCATTTTGATCATGATAAGTGGGTCAGTCTGGCCATGTAAGCCTTTTTATTTTGACTAGACTGTTTGGGCCCAAGCGTTTTTATAGAAGGCCCACATATAAAGTAGTAGTTGACACTATGGTTTCAATTTCTTGCATATATTTTCCTATTTATTCATATTTCAATTTATAATCTCCAGCTTTTTAGATTTGATAAGGTTTCAATAATTTGTGTTATGTTCCTTATCTATGAACAAGTGACAGGTGCTACTGTTTTTATACATTTAGAAATTATCTGGTCAGAACTATTTTAATGATTTTTGTTTGGAGTCTTGACTTAAACAATTGTGATGAGACAAACGTTTGAAAGGTTTTGATAGAACAAATTATGTTGGATTTGAGTGCATAATATATCGTTTGAATCATTTCAATGGGTAAAACAAGACACGTACACAATGAGATGGAGTGGTCAAATTCATTTTTGGCAATGATTTTGAGTTTTGGTAATTTTTCGTCAGAACTTCATTTTATAAGTTCATTTGTTTCTTTGTGCTCATTTAGAGAATATTTTGAGAATACGCAGATTACTCATTTGCACTTTTCGGAAAATTTAGTAAGTTTTCTTTATTTTAATACAATTAGGAATTCAAATCCTAATTGCAGTCTGTTTATAATTTTTCTTTTAAAGCATTGGTCAGTAGATTTTATTTTTATCTACATTTATCAAATATTAATAAAAATCATCCATTTAAAATAATATTTGTTGTGAATTTTGGTCATTTACTTGATTTGACCTGGTTAAACTGTTATGCAACCTAGAGAACCAAGCTACCTACCTCTTCAAATCCAAATTTTGTAGGGACAAATAATTTATTACTTCTCAATAGAAAATTTATTGGAACAAATTATTTTCGTCCTTAAAAATCTCATCAGGTTTGCGGACGAATAATTAATTTCGCCTCAATAGAATGTTTATCGGGACAAAAAAAATTTCGTCACTAAAAGTATCGTTAGATTTACACTTTTTAGGGACGAATAGTTTATTTTATCCCAATAAACGTTCTATTGGAACAATTTTTTTTCGCCCCTAAAGTCTCGCCAATTTCTGGACGAATAATTTATTTCGTCTCAATAGACATTTTATCGAGATGTAATTTTTAGTCCCTAAAAGTCTTTGTAGTGATACCACACAATAGACATGCCTGTGACCGGGTGCACCACTCATTGGTGAACTTGATACACATAAGATTTTCTCGTTATAAGATGTTCGGTGGCTTGGTGGTGGACGATGTGGTATTCTCATCTCATTGAAGACTAATACACCTCCGTACACTATTACTGTCTCCCCCAGCAGAATTCAAGCAAATTTTCTCATAACATAAAGCAATACATTTAATAACCACGTACAAGCAAGATGGAGGAAAATATAACTAAGAAAAAACTTTGAAGCATTATATAAAAATTTCAAGGCAACACCCCAACATCAGCCTTTTAAAGTTGAACAACAAAAAACAAAGAAAGCTCCTTGTAATAAAGTTAAACAATCTGTTTTTTTTTTCAGTCTACAAGGTGACTAAACATCTACCAAAGGTTATTAGTCAGTCCTTTGTAAATGATGAGCACCTCAGCTGGTAGAACCAAGTTTTCTACTGAGATTACTCTTCAGTTATCATTATATATGGTCTCTCGTAGACTTTTGACATATATGGTTCCTTTTTTTTTTCTCTTAAAAACAAAAAAGCAAAACAGAAAAGGGTTGTATTATTAAGCTGTGCAGAAGCAGCAGGACAAGCTAGCCTTCTTGTATGGTGGCATTGATCTTCTGAATTGTATAGGCTGGGGCGAAGCCAGGACTCATTTCCTGGGTGGGCTAAATTAACTATAATTTCTTTTTGTATACCGCCTGCGATACAGTGACTCGAATCTGGGACATTATCATGCTAAATTAACGAAATTTTCTACTCAAGCCACGCTGGGCAGTACAAAGTTTTTTAAAGCAAACCTAGAGGAAAAAAAAAAGCAAATGAAATAAACTTAAATGCTTGTTTAGACAAGCAACGAAGTAAGGAATTCAAAATTTGTTTCATTTATCTATGGAAAAACAGAGAATGGAGGGGAAAAAGAAACTTTAATATATTTGAGTGTCAATAAAATATTGAGTATATCACTCTAATAAATCAATTGAGATTAGCTTAGTTAAATTAAATTACAAACTACACTATTTTTATGAATTATTAAGCAACATAAATATTGTAAATGTCTATCTATTATATTAAAATTAAAACACCAAAATCATATATTATTTTTTTAGAAAAAGCTAGCCTGGGCTGAAGCCCGGACGAGTTTGCATATACTTCCGCCCCTGTGTGTAGGTAATGAGTTTGCTATCTATCTCGACGGATTCGACTATGATCCTAGAAGAAGGAAGGCTGTTCACCTTGACTAGGAATACGATAGTAATTATGCATCCTCCGGTAGTTTCGTTAAAATTGCTGCCCTCCTTGTCATTGCTCGTTGTTCCATGACTTGTATGACCGTCTGGTTGGATGACGAATCCTGATGGCATGATGGCCACCAGGAAGAATCAGCACCACCCATCAGCATGTTGATTGAATGTAGATCAAGCAGCCCATATCCTGACCCTTGACGATGTGGGAGACTATTACTTGCATTTGCGCATAAGTTGATAAGAAGTCCTGGAGAGTCCTTATACTCTTATCGCACATAAAATCAAAAAGCCTCTTTCTCGTGTCGTTTACAGACATAAGTGGCAGCAGATAGCACAACACCATGTGGCTCACCAGGGTCAATCCTACTCCTTCGAGTCAACACTCTCACGTCTTCATATACGCTCTCAACACAGAGCCTGTCCCAATTGCACAAACTTGAAGCACACGCCCCAGAACAAAAATTATACATCATGCACTGTGCCAACGTTAGAAAGCTTTTCCTCCATCCAGACCTATCCCTGCATGCGGCCACATTGGTATCTATCTAATCAGAACAATGGAAAATTTACCACATTAATTGGTCAAATATGTGAAAGACGGAAAGCAAAAAATAACCTAAGGGATGTTTAGCAATTGCAGCAATGGACATAAGAATTGCTAAGCACTCAGATTTGCCTTTATAGGTTGGCAACCCACCTCTGTGCACTAAAACCCCGGCCAGAACTGACTGAAGGGTGACATAAATTGTGGATGGCACCTTCATCATATTATGAATGTTCAAACCAAGTAACCTGCAATCAAATTTTTTTTGAACAACCAATTATATCAAGAAACCATGAAGCTAGTAAAGGACAGGACCAGGGAAAGATAGTTCCCAACCAAAAATAAGCCAGAAGAGGCGGAAGAACCAAAGGCAGCCCAAACATGCCGCCAAACAGAAAAGAAACTCCCAAAGGAACAAAACAGGGAAAATAACAGAGGAAGCAACAAAACAAAACAGGGAATCACAGTTGCTCCAACAAATGATGTCCTCCTTCAAGCTGGAGCCTCTTCTAGCAAGCATATCCACAAAGGAGTTGGACGATCTCGAATTATAAACAACAGAAGTGTTCCCAAGGATTTTTAACTTACAACGAATATCGTAAATCCATTTCACATGATTAATGCTCCCAAAATCATCATTATTAACCCACGCAACAACGACCTTCGAATCACTAGCAATAGTAATGTTTCGGCCTAAGAAAAGGGGGTCGAATGAGATGATGTCACACACATTCCAAATGGCCATTATCTCGGCCGTATTAGAGTCTTGAGAGACAATGAAGTATGAGAATAAAAACACCACTTTCCTGCAGGAATCTTTCAACACACCTCCCATACCCGCCCTGCCTAGGGAGCCTCTCGTCGAGCCATCAACATTAAATTTATAGGCCTCACCGGATAGGGGGCACCAAGCAACAGGTTTAGACAACTTCGCCGGCCTAAATTCTACACAGGCTTCCTTCAAATTCAACAACATCACAGAGATTTGATCCCTGGAACCTTTGCCATGGTGTTTGAACCACCAAGCTACCCTAAAATTTACAAGATCAATGGACTGCATCATGTCAGCTGCCTTGCCCTTGAAGATCAATGGTTTCTGCACTCCCACGTAGTCCAGACCACTGCGAAGAACAGAACCCTCCAAGCTCTTCCACATTATGTCCAAGGGCATAGGGTCGGCCATTCCGTGAACCAGTCCACGAAGCTTTTATTTGGGCAACATTCCACCTCCCACCACCGCATACACGACGTCCACAGCCTCCATGTACAAACACAGTGAAGGAACATGTGATCAATGGCCTCAGTTGAGGTGCTGCAGAGAGGACAATTCAGATTAGGCAGCTAGTAACTCAGGTCATGCATATGATCTTTGACCATCACCCTACCTCTTAAAACTTGCCAAACGAAAACCTCTACTTTTGGCGGGCAATTGCCTTGCCAAACAAGGTCGAGAGCAGGAAAGTTTTCTCCCAAATGACCCTCAAGTCTTCTACGAAACGATCCCACCGAAAAAATACAATTGGGATTAAACACCCAAGCAATGGCATCCGGAATGGTGCCTCTAATGTTGATGCGTTCCAGAGCAGTACCGAAACCCCTCCACTGTTCCATTTCCTAATCAAAAATTGGTCTCCGTAAATCCACCTTCCAAACCCATTTTGATCCTTCCCATCTACCATGATCTCTCACAGCCCCCTCTTTGTTAATATCAAGAGCAAAACTTCTAGGAAAAGCTACTTTCAAAGGAATGGAGTTCCATAGCAAGTCTTTCCAAAAAACAGCCCTCTCCCCATTTCCTACAATCACCTGGATACCCTCATTTAAAATAGTAGCCGACTTAGAACCCGTCTCAAACAAACTATCGACAGCCCTGTAAAGAAAGAACAAGAAGAACTGCACCTCAAATCCCACCTTAGCCTCCCATTCACACTCCCGTACTTGGCACAAACGACTCTTTTCCATAGGGTAGAGTCCTCTCTACCAAACCGCCACACCCATTTAGCCAATAAACTCTTATTCTTATCAAGGATTCTTCCCACACCTAGGCCACCATATTTATTGCTCTTGCAAATGGTCTCCCAACTGACCGTATAAGCTTTCCTATTTTCAACACCATCACCCCAAAAGAAGGAGCGTTGCAACTTCTCTATGTTGTTAGCCACCCCGCTCGAAATCTTAAAAATAGACAAGAAATAATTTGGGATGCTAGAAAGAATCGATTTGATTAATACCAACCGCCCACTTTTGGTTAGGAACTTTCGTTTCCACGGAGCCAAACATGCTTCTAAACGCCTTATCAAATTCTTCCAAAAAGCTAAGGCACAAGGTCTAGCTCTAAGCGGCAGCCCTAAATAGTTAATAGGTAAAGAACCCCCCATGCATTGAAAGCTTGCCGCCCACACCTCTCCATTTACCACCCTATCACCAATCCTAACAATGCAAGATTTATGAAAATTAATTTTCAACCCCGATGCTAGCTCGAAACATCGAAGAATCCTTTTCGCGTTCAAGAGATAATCCATTCTTGGCTTAAGGAATAGAATAGTATCATCTGCGAATTGGACGTGAGAAACATGCACTTCATTATGACCAAAAGAAATACCACTAATCATTCCCAAGCCGTGAGCTTTCCTAAGTAAACTACTCAGTCCTTCCACCACTAGATTAAAGAGAAACGGAGACATATGATCCCCTTGGAGAAGCCCTATTTCCATGCCAATTGAAGGGTTAGACTACCATTTACCAACACCGATAAGGCCGGAGAGGAGATACAATCCCTCATCCACTTTCTCCATTTTCCACCAAATCCCAAACCTTCCATCATAGAATCCAAGAAATCATGATCAATGCTATCATAAGCCTTTTCAAAATCTAATTTAACAAGAAGACCCCCCCTCATTGTCTCTCTTCCATTCATGAATGACTTCCTCCGCAACGACAAAGCTATCCAAAATTTGGGGACCTTTCACAAAAGCCATTTAAGACTCACCAATGATCGAGTGCATAACTTTTCTTATCTGGTTTTGCCAAAACCTTGTACATAGAGCCCACCAAGTTTATTGGACTGAAATCCAAAATCAAAGCCGGATTCCCACACTTTGGAATCAAAGCAATAAAAGTACTGTTTATCTCCCTCACTATAGCGCTATCCTTGTGAAATTCATCCATGAATTTCATAAAATCCTCTTGAATCACCCACCAATTTTTTTCGAATAAAATTGAGGTTCATCCCATCTGGTCTCGGCGCTTTGTTTCCATCACAGCTACAAAGAGCTTCCCGTACTTCATCTTTACAAAAATCGACTTCCAAAGACTCATTTTCCTCGTTCGTCAAACAATTGAGGGGAAGGTTTTTCCGAGTGGGGCGTTGCCACTGGACGTTCCTAAAGTGTTCTTGAAAGTAATTAAAAATTACATTTCGAACTTGGCTTCGCTCCATGCATTTGACCCCATCCAACAACATCTCACCAATAAAGTTAGATCGCCTTCTACTATTTGCCATGGAGTGAAAACATTTTATGTTTTTATCGCCCTCTTTCAACCAATGAACTCTTGATTTCTATCTCCACATTTGCTCCTCAATTCCTACCCTTCTTCAATACTCTGACAAGAGCTTGATACGGTCCCTACGAAGAACCCCTCCCCCAGTCTTCCTCGGCTGCTCTCTTTTTTACCTCCGCTAAACTGTCTTCAAGGAGCTTTAGAGGAGTAAACTTTTTCTACTTAGAAGCCACACAAGCTTTAATATTTCGTTTGGTAGCCTTAAGTTAGGAAGAAAGATGATGCCCTTTGAGCCTTTGACTTTACATTACTGCCACCCTTTCCTCACCTTATCCATAACCTCGTTGTCTTCAAGCCAAACGTTGTAGAATCGAAAAGGACAAGGGCCCCGATCTTCCCTAGGCTCTCTAATCATAATGGCTGCATGATCCGATTACGTCCCCGGAATACCTCTTTGAACTAACTTGGGAAACCAACACATCACTTCCGTAGATAATAAGAAAGGGTCTAGTCTAGCCCATAAGGCCCTCTCCCTACGATTGGTCCATGTAAAGTGTGATCCTAGCAAAGACATATCAACCACCTTCATATTGAGAATGACGGCATTGAATCTTCGTATCGACACCAAGTTGCACTCGCTCCCTTTCCTTTCCGATGGGTGAAGGATTGTATTAAAGTCACCGCCAAAAACCCACTAAATCAGAAGAGAGGTTACAGAACTGATAAAAAATTCCCAAAATTCTATCCGTTCGGATTCGACGTTAGCCGCATAGACATTGCAAAATGCCACCTCTTGTCACAACTCAAAATCTCCCCAATCAAAATGATACACCTTTGATTCGAGATACACGACCTTACTTCAAAGAGGTTTTAATTCCATAACGATATTAAGCCTCCTGCTGTTCCGACGGCCTCCACACCCACCCCTCTAGTAAGAGTGCACCCCCTAAGGATCTAATAACACTGCTGTCGAAAAAGGCTAATTTCGACTATTGGATGAATAATAACATCAGATTATATTTCAGAACCCAACCTCTGACAACTCTTCTATTCTCATTTCTCCCCAAGCCTCTAGCATTCCATGACAACACTAACATAAAACTAAAACGAATCCTCGAAACACACAGGTGAACTGCAGAATTATGGACGCTCGACTGGTTTGAGTTTTAAGGCGTCTTTTGCATCCCTTTCAGCAATAATCTGGCCCATCTCGTTTTCCTTGCCATTAAAGTCAAAATAGAGAGCCACACCGGTTTCTAGGACTTTCGTAATCTCATCGTCCAAATTCTAAGCCCCGTGACTTGTATCCGAAGCATGATGTCCTGGCTGCTTTCTGACTTTTGTTCTTATGAAGCAGCTTAAAGCCACTCCAATCTCTATAACCTTAGCAATTTCTTCCTCAAGATTCCAAGTCGATACGGAAGCGCATCATGTGTTCTTTCTACTTGCTTCTTGTTCCTCTTTCTCTCCAAGTTGTAGAATTTTCGATACATTGTTCTTAGAGTTTCTAGTTCTCATACAATGAGTTTTGGATGAGCAGACCTTCTTACGACCTTGTCTTTTTATTGTAGCAACTGGAGGTGAGTCGAAAGCAGAATTAGACTCTGCCACCCCCAGTTGAACAGTCACCAACTCAGAAGCTTGAGGAAGCTCGTCAGATGAAGATCCACCTGGACTAATATTCAAGTCCACGCTGATACTACTACCAAGTGGGCCTCTCACTTGCCCCTATTCAAAATCTGAAGGAGAGCCCGTTGTATTCATTATTTCCTTCCCTGAATTCGGCTTATCAGCGGCCGTATTGTCTAAGTTAGAAATTAGGTTACACCCCAAAAGACCAATTGCATAGGGCTCATGTTCATACAGGCTTGGGCTTCCTTTCCTGGCATCTGCTACTTGTCCACCAGGAGAAATCTTTTTTGAACTTTCGCCTCTAAAGAAAATGGAATCCGAAAAACAATCCTCTTGGTTCCCATTCTGACAAAGCTGTACTTGTCTCCTCTTCACTTTCCCCCACACTGATTTAATCTCTCCTTTTGTTAATCTCCAACTGAAAATACACTCTTCACGTGTGTCTACAACCTAGAGAGGGGGGGGGGGGGGGGGGGGGGGGGGGGGGGGGGTGAATGGGTTGTCAATCGATTATTACCAACTTTCTCGATTAGTCAATATTAAACATATAACCCAATTAAATCAACCATACAAAATCAAGTGTAAAGTGCGGAATAATAAATAACACTTGATTTTTACGTGGAAACCCTTAAACAAAGGGAAAAACCACGGGCTATCCTCCTAGCCACACACGATCCTCAAATCCACTATATGAGTAAAAAATTACACCCTCAATTGATACTCGGACTCTCACTCTAGATAACCTCAGGCTATGAACACTACCACTCGCCACTCTTGGTTCTATCCCTAGTGATATCCACTGATACACTACTATTGGCGTGAACACCTCCTACTCTACCCGCATGCCTTTTACAATGGATTCTTGACCGATGCTTGCCAACCACAACTTGGTTGCAAGACTTCAGTGCTTGTGCAACTTCACCCCGAAGCCACAAAACTTTGACTCAATGAATAGTATAGGGTCTAAGTGAACAATCAATGAATGCTCAACACAATATATGTTAGACCAAACATACAATGCTTAACTAGATGTAGATAATGCAATACAACATCCTAGTTATCAAATAATGCCTACATGTACACACATGAGGTCTCAATTAGTTGTAGAGAAATTCTAACAACCTAATTGTCAATTAAATTCACATAAACATTCATAAACTTGACTAGATGCACAAAGTCAACCTAATCATCAATTAAGCATACATGAATATATATGGATTAGCTATTTAGGCATATATGACCTAATAATGCAAGTTATCACAAACAAACACAATCAAATATTCATGAACATTAACTAGTTGATTAAAACACAATTTCTCAACCTAGTTATCAATTAATCACACATGAATATTTATGACCTAGCTTTTAGGCAAAAATGACCTAATCAATTAAGCTATCAAAATACAAACCCAATCATGTTATCAAGACTCATAAATATGCAATAGAGTAGAGTCTTGGTATTTAATCATGCAATAAATACCTAATCTAGAGTAAGAAGAACAATAAATGATATTCAAAGAAGTTCTTGCTTACCTAGTCATGAAACAATGAAGACCCATGCTCAAATGATGTTGAATGATGCAAGATGGAGATGGGTTTTGGGTTTGGAGAGTCAAAGATGCTTTCTTGAAGCTTTCTCTCTCTAGGAGCTCTAACCTCTCTCTAAAAATGAATTTTTGAGCTCTTGGTCGGCCAAGAAGAGAAGAGGAAGAATATATATGAAGCCCTAGTTAAAACTACATCGTTTTGAATTGGGAACCAGAATCCCGTCAAAACCGCTTGCTAGACCGCGGCACAGGTAAGTGTCCAGACCGCGGTACATACAGCAGTGCACCGTCTGGACAACACCGCGGTTGGGACCGCTGTGCGTGCAAGTGCACAGGTCACGGTCCATGTCACGCATGACGCAATGTAGAATACCGCTCCGTGAGCCGCGGTGCAAGCAAAGCCTGCCGAGCGGTCTAGGCCGCGCTAAAGGGAAAAATCCCTTTTTAACACTCAAGAAAAAAGTCTATCTTACAGAAATGTTGTGCAAGTGTGAAGTGAGTGAGATGCACACAATGAAGCACAATTAACATGTCAAACATGTTATCAAATGAGATACAATGCAAGATAGAGAAATCTAATGCAAGCTAGTGAGTGTTATTGAAAAGGATGCACACACATATAAACAATAAGGAACACAAATGCAAGATAAAAAAAACATGCATGAAGTGTGTGTGTGCACCTAAACTCTTCAAGAGACAAAGTCAAGTGAGAATACCTTTCGCTCTTGAAGTCATGGAGATGCTTGGAAGCTTGCCAATACGGACCTAAGCTACCCATTACACAATCATCCCCAATATGGTGTGGTTTGTCATGAAATAAGCCAGTCATAAAATCGAGGACCTTACACCAACTTGGCACTGCAAAAAGAGGTTAGGTTAGATATTTTCTTCCTTTTCGGTTTTCGGGACCAGCTACCTTTGCCCTTTTCCTGACACATTCGTCCCTCAACAGGCCTGAACTTTTTCTTTGCACTGAAATTCTAGGATCCTGTACAGCTTTGCTAGCTTCCTGACCACTGATCTTTTCAGACCCCAAAGCTCTTTCAAATTGACGAGGAGCAGGAAAGGAAGGTTTGCAGATTACTAGTTTCGAGGACATGTCAACCCCAACCTTTTCCTGCAAATTGTTTAGAGCATCCTGGGACACACATGTTTTTAGATCCAAGAGGCTTACTATCCACTGGAAATCCACCGGCGATTTGTCTTCCGTCAGCCTGATCTAGCAAGAAGTCTCACCTGTATCAACTTTGATCTTATCTGGATAAGAATTACCTTCCGGAACCAAGACCATAAACCTTCCTCTGTCTATCCTCCTCCTTAAACTGGTGTCCTCCTCTATGAATAAGGTTTCCCCAAATAAGCCTCTCATCTTAAACAAGAAGGAAGAGCACCAAGTATGCCACAGAATTCCTTTTGAGTCAACCTAGACTAGTCTTGCTTTAGATCCAACATGACCATGCCACCTTGACATCGAAGAAAAACAGTCTTCCTAAAAGAATCTGTTCAAAATAAATCCTTCCCTTTCGTTTTTCGACTCAAAATTCCACAAAATGCGTTTGTCTCCGAGGAAAGAAGAAGAGAAAATGAAGCCCCTCGAGCTCAATCTCTGATTAACCTTAACTACACTAGAAAACTCCTTCAAAGTTCCCACAACACATTTAAAAGCCAATCATTCTCCCTTTTTTTTCCAATCCAAACCATCACATGGTCTTCTCTACCTCCTTATCCCGGTCTGCAGAACCCCGTGTAGACCAATCCCTTACCACTTCAGTGTAGGAGCAGTTATTGGTGTTCTGTAAGCCCCGTTTATAGATAGCTTCCTGTTCTCCATGGTTGTTCCTAGACAAACCACTAGTATTCTATTCCTCAGAGTTTTTCTGGGGCCCTGGCCTTCTATGTCTCTAGCCATAAGAAGCAACCTTCGCACTAATCGGCTCTCTATAAACATACATTCCATTTACTGTCTTTGCAATCCTAGCTGCCTCTTCTAAGGTTTTGAAACGAATGAACGCAAATCGACTCCTTCTAGAACTAGTTTTTGGTGATAATAATACATCCCTTACCTTGCCAAATGCTTTGAAAACCCCCCATAAACATACTAGATCAGCTTGAGGATGAAGGTTGTCAACAAAAACTGAAAACAGCCCATCCCTGAAGTCCATCCTCACCCTTTCCCTAGAGCTTCTCTCACTAACTTTCTCTCTCCTCATTTTAGAAAATGTCTAATTTTAATATATATATATATGGCGAACTTTATTTACATTACAAGTAACCTGCAATCAATTTAAGCATCCACTTTCAATACACATGAAGTTTTTAACATTTAATTGTAAACCACAACTATCATAGATAAATAATTCTCAACATATGTTCTACAAAATAGCAAAGGGCAATAGAACAAAAATGTTCATGAACAATTGCAAAATAGAGGTGTATTTGTAGAATATGTCAAACATATTGAAATAAACAAATTGTCACATAACACAAGGTTGAAAAGATTACAATATCAAATAACTTAATCATAAAAAGTGATTAGAATAGAAAGATCAAATACATAAAATAAAGAGCAAATAATAGAAAGATCATATAAAAGAAGGTGACTAATCAAATACAGACAATGGGTAATTTGAGGAAGAAGCTTCAAATTCTTAGGTGAATTATATTATTAAGGGTAGTCCTATTATAGAATCCAATAATTTTTTTCACTTCAATGAAGTCTCAACAACTATGCATATCTTGGAATAGTAAGGAAACCGAAAAAAGAATCACATTAGCGTATGCATACCTGGGAGCAATTGTTCGGTAAGTCTGGCACAATGCAGCAGGTCGGATACGCATCTGCATTGGTACCTTCTCAGTTGATATAGATAGAAACATCAACCACATACCATAAACCCTTCAAGCGCTGCTTGCAGAAACGGATAAAACAAAAGGCTGTGTGTGTGTGTGTGTGTGTGTAATTGTATATATATATATATATATATATATATACTGTTTTTCTCTCCTTGTGACGGAACTGACTTTTAAGATTAGGATAAGACATGCGAGTCATTGATTAAGTTTAAGAAGACTTTAAATAAACTGAATTATGTGAATCTAATGATTGATAGTTGTGGAACTAATATAAATAAAATCAGTTATGAAGAGAGAAAAACTGTATATATATAGAGAGAGAAACAAACAAACATACCAGTTATAGAGTAACATTTTTCGATCCATCTTTCCACTAGCTATCACATCAACAATGACAGCTCCAGTAATTTTACATGAAAACATTTTTCATGTTTGCTTGCTGGAGCTGGCATTATTGATGTTATACAGCAGTGAAGAAGGAATCAAAAATGCTAATATGCAACGGGTATGTTTGTTTGTTTGTCTACCATATATATATATATATATATATATATATATATATATATATATACAGAAATGTTCACATAAGTGCACACTGATGGTAATAAACGAGGATATTGAATGTGAGCTACTCATTTTAGATGCTTTGACTTGGTGTGTATGCACTTGTCAAATCTCCTCCATAAATGAGTGGATCACATTCAATGTCCTCATATATTTTCATCAGTGCGCTCTGACTAGATCAGGACCGTATATATATATATATATATATAATACACATGCCTTTGGTTTTTATCTGCAAGAGTATCGAAATCTAACAATGAAGATCACAATATTTTGTAGGTGTATGATGAGTTTCAAGTGCCTACACCATTTGTTCTCATGCGTCAAGTGCTTCTGCAAGCAATACATGGAGGATTTATGGTCTGTGTTGATAAGTTTCTATCGATATCAACCGAGAAAGTACCAAACAATGGTACTCTACAACTGTTATGTTTGTTTCTAGAGCACATGCGGCTAAACTAGGGTCTCTCTTAACAATTTTTGCATATTTATTTCTAGTTCCCTCAGCTTCAAAAAATCTAATAAAAAAGTTTGGGTTGTATTATTAAGTTGTGCAGCAGCAGCAAGGTTGGTTACCTCTCTATCCACCAAGCTAGGTTTCTTGTATGAATTCATTGATCTTCTGGATGGTGCAGATAACTGTTGGATATGGCTCGAATTTCCAAAGGTTACCAAATGAGATTCACCAATACAGAGACTACCTAGAGACGTGGGACACGTTTGTGAGTATGAGATCAAGTTTGAGAGAGGCTTGAAGACCTGAAGAACTGGAGAAAACGAAGAACAATGAAACCGCTATGCCTTGAGCTGTGAATTTCCACAATGGTAGGGACATCGGTCCCATTCCAGTAGGCAACCGCCGTATCTTGCGTTGTGGGAATCAACAACGGTAAAGACAATGGTCATGTTCCATGAAGCCTACGCTGTGAGTTATGTTGTGGGTGGCACAACGGTGAGACAGCGGTCGTGACTTGGTGACGTGGCTCGTGGATCGCGGTTTTTTGAGCGGTCAATTTCAACACGGTTTAGGAAGCGGGTAGCCAACTGCAACTTGAATCGTAGTCAATTACAAGCACGCGTTGAATCTGGAAATACTAATGTAATGGGAAATAATAAGTTTCTGAAAGTTCTTATAATTATAGGAAAAAGATTTCTCCTTTACAAGAAGACTTGTCATAAATAAGAAATATTATTTATGTGAAACAAGGAAATCTTGTACGTATAGGAGATGGATTTCCTTGTGGGTTTAAACTCCCTATAACTCATATAAATAGATCATAATATCTATGTTATTGTAGAGCGAGAGCCAAAATAAGAGAGTAGAGCAAATTAGCAAATTAAGAGAGATCTCAAGAGAGCATTGGGTGTAATTGGGTTTGGGGTATTAGAGAGAGAAAATCTTGAGTGAGGTTGTAACAATTTTCTTCATAGTGGATTGATCTCTTGTCGTTCTTACGGCCATGGTTTTTTTTTTCTTTCCGATTTGGGTTTCCAGGTAAAACTCTTGTGTTGTGTGTGTTTGGATTGATTATCTCTTCCTTCTTATTTCTTATGCTATTGTTTGTTTATGTTCTATCTGACAACGCTTCCGTGTTGTGACGTTGTGTGCTAACAATAATAGGTTTGCTAATGGTCTCCACTGATTCAACTGAAATTGTGTTATTATGAAGGCTGTTCAAAAGGATTGTGTTATTAGAGAACCACTTGGGACAAATAAAATGGTCCATATTGTCTCATATTCTAATTTATATGGTAATTGAATTCTTAATGTGTATGTTAGTAAGTTAAACAAAAAAAACTAATTAATAATTTCAATAAAATTAATTAATTATTAAAACAATAAATAAAAAAGAAAATTAAATGAATACTCTTGGAAATAAACAAAATTTGTCCCGATAGATAGCTTATTGGAACTAAACAAAGGGAGCGGATATTGACACCCACAAATATGATAAGCACACCCATATTTTGATAAAAATTTTAATTACAAAAATATCCCAATAGGAATTTACCAATTAGAACAAATTAGTTTAATTAAAAATAAACAAGATACTATTTACATCCATTAATTACACACAAGTCTTCAACTATATCACTTTATTAAAAAAAATCAAACCCTAAATCTATTTTTTTTGTACACCGCTAAACCCTAATTCTATTCCCTAATTCTATTAGTGTCTTGGTTGTCAATGTTTTGATGTTGCTTTATTCATGTCTCTGTTTTGATGGGTTGATGTTGTTTTTGTGGTTTTTGCTATCTTTACTGTTTTGTTGCGTTGCGTTTCTAGGGCCTGTTGCTCTTTGTTTTTGTTTTTTTTTTGGTTGATGTGGTTGCTTGATGGATCCTTGGTTTGGTCCGATTCTGTGGGCTTCCATCTGTTGCCTCTTTTGGCTTAAAGAAGTTTTACCTGTTAATATATATATATATATATATATATATATATCATAAGTATGCCTTAGGTAAATACATAGCATAAAATTGGCCTGAAGTAGAAATTCTCGAAATTTAATAATTGAAGAATTCTCAAGGCTGTGTTTTCAAGCCTGGAGAACTTAAAATTTTATCTTTTGTAAGATTGAGTGTGTTAATAACTTATGAGGGTTTATAAATAAATTGTATTAAAATGAAAACATTCATTTAAATAAGGGTACTATTGGGATTAAGATAAGTGTTTTTAGTAATGTTTTAATTTTAAATTTTAAACATGAGTGTAATTATAAAAATGAGTGTGTTTATGATATTTATAGGTGTCAATATCCCTACCCCTAAACAAAATTCATCCCGATAAAAAACTACTTGAGACGAAAATTATAGTCTAAATAAATTATTATTAGTAAACAAATATTATTTTTGTCCCAATAAATCCCCAAATCTCAAACTTTTTCGGATAAATAATTTATTTCATCCCAATAGACATCCTATTGGAACAAATTATTTTCATCTTTAAAATCCCCGTTAGGTTTGTGGGACGAATAATTTATTTCGTCTCAATAGAATATCTACCGAGACAAAAAAATTTAGTCACTAAAAGTATCGTCAGGTTTATACTTTTTAGGGACGAATAATGTCTATTGGGATAAATTTTTTTCCATCCCTAAAGTCTCGTTAGGTTTGCACTCTTTCGGGACTAATAATTTATTTCGTCCCAATAGACATTCTATTGAAACGAAATTTTTAGTCCCTCAAGTCTTATTACAGCTTATTGGGATAATTTTCTTTTCATCCCTAAAAGATTCATCCCTATATCACAATTTTGTTGCAGTGATGCCACACAATTATGAAAAAATCTGTAGAGCACTGGTGCACCTGGCCACTAAAGATGCATGCATGTGGCTGGGTGCACCACTCATCAATGAACCCGATACATATAAGATTCATCAATGAAACCCATACACGTAAGATTTTCTCTACCGTTATAAGATGTTTAGTGGCTCGGTGGTGGACGATGTGGTATACTCATCTCATTGAAGACTCATACACCTCCATCCACTATTACTGTCTCCCCAGCATAATTCAAGCAAATTTTCTTATAACATAAGTTAGATATATTTATAAACCACAAGCAAGATGAAGGAAAATATAACTAAGAAAAAACTTTGAAGCATTTTATAAAAAAGTCAAGACAACCCCTACATCATCCATTTAAAGTTGAACAACAAAAAAGAAACAAAGCTCCTTATAAAAAGGTAAAACTATCAGTTTTTTTTTTTTTTTTTTTTTTTTTTTTTTTAATTTTCTATCTACAAGATGGACTAAACATCTACCGAAGATTATTAGTCAATCCTTTGTAAATGTTGAGCAACTCAGCTGGTAGAACCAAGTCCTATACTAAGATTGCTCTTCGGTTTTCATTCTATACGGTCTCTCGTGACTTTTGACACACATACATATATATATATATATATATATATATATAAGATAACTTTCAATTCGGTGCGCACTGATAAATATTTATCAGTGCGTTATATGTGGACCATTAGATTCAATTGTTTTGACCCAGTCTGTATGCACTTGTCAGTTCTAATTTATAATCTATGGCCCACATACAATGCACTGATGTATTTTATATCAGTGCGCATCGAGGAGAAAAGGACTATATATATATGATTTCATTTTTTATTCTCTAAAAAAAATGATTGTATTATTAAGCTGTGCAGCAGTAGCAAACCAAGCTAGGTTTCTTGTATGATGACATTGATCTTCTAAATTGTGCTGGTAATGAGTTTGCTATCTGTCTCGACTAATTCGACTATGATCCTAGAAGAAAAGGCTGTTCACCTTGACTAGGAATATGATAGTTGTTAGAATTATGCTCAATAGCAAGAGTGTAATAATGTATTTGACAATCTTTTCATATTAATAAAGTGATTTATAGTTTAACAAATCTTATAGCATTTATAGTTTAATTATTATAATTGTCAAAAGTAAATAATCATAAGGTCAAAAGACTATGGGAAAAGAAGAATTGTTCCTACATCTGGATATGTATGAGGTAGACACAATTCTTTAGTTAGTCTTGAATAATATTCACAACTTAAGATAAAGGTTGGGTGCCTTTATCTTGTTAAAGTTGTAGATTCTCTTGCTAGCATTTGAGTGGGATCAAATGTGTTATGATGAGTCTAAAATCATCAAAGTGTGGTGTCTTTGGGCAAACGAAACTAGTGCACTAGGTGCATTGAATAGGATAATAGTGAAATACTTTATCCAGAACCGTCAATGGATAAAAGTCTTCACCTGAAGACAATCGGAGAGTCTATCTTAATCCTGAGATAAATGATGGACTTATGGTTACAAATGTTATCATTTGAGCTATCAATGAGTACGATTATATAGCATAGTCTATCCTTGATAGTTTGGTGGTATTCATTTGTTAATCGATAGAGAACTTCATTTATAGATATGGACATCATGACTCCATTTAATAAATGAGAGTAGAATATCATCATATGGATGTTTTGGGTATTGGATATTAAATCTTAACGTTAAGTTTTCAATAGTGTCTATTGAAATATGGCTTCTAGACAAGTCAAAATATCCAAATTCAAAATGTGGTCATATGGGTAAATATGGTAACTTGGAGAGCTATAGGCGGTCTATAAGCTATAGGCGGTCTATAAGCTCTTAGCGATTACTTGTATTCTTCATGAGGATACACTATCTTCATTAAGATTGTCTAGGGTAAGAATGAGCAATATTAACTTATTCTATCTTTATTTAAGAGTTCAATTTTAGTTCTTTAGTGGAATGAACTAAAATTAATAGATCGAACCTAAGTGAATCATTTGTTGATTGTGATTAGGTTATGTCTATTGGAGCTTAAATTTAGATAGCCCGCCAAGATCCTCAATTCACACGAACTTGCATGGATCACTTGATATATTCTACCGAACCAATTTATGGGTCCATCTAGAATTGTATTAAGGCATGTGGACTTGTTTCTTTTAGTAAGAATAAGTCTATTTCACATGTGGCTTTTTTATTAAGGTCCAATGGATTTAATAAAATAGAAAAACAATATTGGCCCTTATATATTGGTTTGGGCGGCAAGGGACTATTTATTAGTCTTATATATTGTTTTTATTTTATTATTTAATTAAATGAAAATTAATTAATTAATTAAAAGTCAAAATCTTTTTTCTAGTAGGAGATGGTCTCCTAGAGTCATATTATTGTTAGTAATATGATAAGTATCAAATACTATATTTGATAAGTAGATAAATAATAGGAATTTATTTATCTAGTCAAACTAGGAAGTATTATATTTCTATTAGGAAGTTTTTTTGATTTAGTCACAATTTAATTATATTCAATAATTGGTTATTGAATAAATACACTATTTGAGTTGGATTAGGAGTCTTGGTGTGGAAAAGAAATCTTTTTTTGAAAAAGGATTCTTTGTCACCAAGTAAATCCACCTAGAGATAGGATTCTTGACCACCAAGTAAATCCTCTTAGAAAAGGATTTGTATACATATATATATATATATATATATATATGTATATATTATTAAATTCGGAATTAATTTTAGAGAAAGAAAAAAAAAAGGTTTTTTTTAGAGAAATAATTTTTTATTCTCTTGCTTTTGAATAAAAAAAAACTTCCAACTCAAGAAATGGGTATATTGAATTCAGCCAAAGAGAAGAGAAAAGGGGAACGTTTTTGTTTTCGATAGTACACTAGTATCCTTTACATCAAAAAGGATTTTGTGTACAAAATCGAATCGGGGTCACGCGAGTTTCAATCAAATATATTGATAATTCACAAGTGACCGGACGTTCTTGGGTTTTCTCTTGGAGGATTATTGTGACTAACAAAGAATAAGATTTTGTTTGTTTCATCTTCACGTATACAATTAAAGAAAAGGAGCCCACACTCATAGGTGATTCACGTTCGTGATTGGATTGGAAGATCTTGCGGATTCAATTTGACGCCAGTTCAATCGTCATGAGAAAAAGGTACGAAACTTTTAATTATATGTCAATTAATCTAGGGTTATGGTTCTTTCTTTTAAAGGAAATTTTTTTGAAATATATCAAACCCTATTTCACTCTTCCGCCACGTTTTTTTGAACCTATTTTTCCCTACAATTTGTATCAAAGCCAGGTTGAACCCTTGATTAATTGATATATATATATATATACGTGAATCTTTTTCTTTTTATTGTATATATGCATGTTTTAGAAAGAGATGACACTATAGGTATTCACATATATATTTACATTGGAATGTATGGATATATATATATATATATATGTATATATATATATATGTGTTTTATATGTGGATTGTTATTGCTCAATTTAGGTCCTAGAATTTCAATGTATTTTTTATTTTAGGATTGTAACAAGAAGGGTGGCCTATCATCGCCATAATTTCCTTATTGGTTGTTGCTAAGTTTTTTATTTATTTTTGCTATTGTAATAAAAATACTGCAGAAAGATATTGTATTAAAAAAAAACTGCAGTATTTTATTATTTAAAATTCTTCTGTAATACATTCAAGTATCGAAGACTCGAAGGTTTGAAGAATTGGAAACAACTGGAACAAGTTTGGGCCTGTGCGAGCCATAGCAACAAACGTGCAAGCGAATGAGCATGCGGCCACAATTGTTGTGGCATGGGCTGAGCACGGCAGCCCTATGGAAACCATGGGCAGCGCATGGCAGCCCTTTATGGGGTTGTGGGATGCGCATGCCCATGGGAGGCAGCCAAGGGGTGCGCAAACGATGGACGAATGAAGACTTGTTTGCCAAGAAAGGAGTTTTTCATTGTATTCCAAATATTGTAATTTACCTGTTTTTCTAGGATGGACCAAAATTGTAGCTATTTTTATTTTCGTAAATATTGCAATGTTTGTCATTGTTTGATAACATGTCATATAGAATAGGAGTGCCACTCATATATCTCTTTTGGTATGAACATACATTGAATGGTTTAGGTATCTAATTGGCATCTAGATAACTTGGTAAATCATTCTATGGAATTCAATCACACGCCTTAAATAATTGAGTGAGAGAAGGTGTTTTGGAACACCTACAGCCTCCAAGTTTAGGTGAGCTTTATGTTTCGTGTAATAAACCCCAAAGGGGTATTCATGAATGAAATTTAGCAAGATACTTCCTTACAAGGATAGACTAGACAATTAACCCAAACGATATCTACTCCTAAAGGAGGGATATTCGTGAGGGAATATATTGAAGGTCGATAACTTGGTAACACACTCAATGTGGTTTTATTGATATCCTCCCAAGAGTTCTTGTTAATATAAATCACAAGGCTAAATTGAAAACGCTGGTTGTTATGTTAACAATTAGGTGGGACCTAATTTTACTAATAAATGGTGCGAACTTCCAAAGGAGGCCTGACATTTACGGATGTTGGATCACCGTTGAATTTTATGATTGAATTACTTAATTCAAGATAAATATTCGAAAGTGCTTTATCATGATTTTTTACTTATATAATTTTTGTTTTATTTAGAAATCGTGACCCCATCCCTAATCAACATCCTAAAAGATAATACTTTAACTGGTGATAATTATGTCACATGGAAAAGGAAAGTTGGGCTTTTGTTGCAATCTGAAAAGCATAAGTTCGTTTTGACAACTTCTAAACCACCTGCTCCTACTAATGAATCTATTGAACAACAAAGAGACTAGTATAAGCAGTGGGAGACCTCAGATGAGATGGCCAAATGTTACATTATGGCCACCATCTCCGACGTGTTGCAACATCAACATGAAGGGATGAGTTCTGCTGTCGATATAATGATGTCTCTAGAGGAGATGTTTGCTATGAGGTCCAGGACGACTAAGAGAGAGGCAGTGACTGCTTTCATGAATCTTAGGATGAAACCTGGACAGGCTGTGAAAGATCACATGATGAAGGTCATATCACATCTTAACATTGCTGAACTCAATGGTGCTGAGATAGACGGTGGGACAAAAATTGACATGATTGTCAACTTACTGTCAGATTCCTTTGATCAGTTCAAGTTGGACTA
The DNA here is from genome assembly GCA_033220585.1 of Dipteronia sinensis. Lineage (NCBI taxonomy): Eukaryota > Viridiplantae > Streptophyta > Magnoliopsida > Sapindales > Sapindaceae > Dipteronia > Dipteronia sinensis. The sequence continues at coordinate 55,147,641 of CM065639.1, forward strand.
CACCTTGAACAATAAGGAGTACACCTTGCAGGGCATGATGCAAGATGTTCAAAGCGCAGAGAAGATCCTTGTAAAAGGCAAGGGACAAGAGATTCATACCGTAGGTAAAGTTGCTACTGTTAAGACCCTTCGTAAGGTCAAGAAACAACAGAAGAAAAAGCAACTAGGACATACAAAGAAGGAGACAAAGAAAGTAACCAAGATCAAAGAGGAGTGTTTCCTTTGTGGTGAAAAGAGACATTGGAAAAGAAATTGCCCAAAGTGTCAGGACAAGAAGGAACAAGGTAATATTAATTATCTTGAAATATATTTTTTGGCGGATTCTATGGATTCTTGGATCATAGACTCCGGAGCCACTAATCATGTTTGTTTTTCTTTACAGGAGTTCAAAGTAAGGAGAAGGCTTAATGAGAACGAATTCAACTTGCGTTTAGGCAATGGAGCGTTGGTGTCTGTTAGTGCAGTGAGAGATATTAGAATTAGTTTAGATTCTTATGGGTATTTAGATTTAATAGACGTTTATTATGTACCTCAATTTAAGAGGAATTTAATTTCAGTTTCTTGTTTAAATAAACTTGGATATTTGGTTACTTTTAATAAAGATTTTATTATTAGTAGGAATAACAAATTTGTTTGCAAAGGTGTATTGGAAAACGGTTTATTCAATTTACATAGTAATATCTCTCACTTGTTAGACACAGATTCAACGCAACCTAATCATACAAGAGTAAAATTATCAAAAGATGAAACCTACCTATGGCATTTGCGCCTAGGTCATATTAACCTTGATAGGATCAAAAGATTGGTTAGTGATAGACCTTTAAGTGACTTAAAGGTTGATGATCTACCAACTTGTGAATCTTGTCTGGAAGGTAAGATGATCAAAAGGCCGTTCACGACCAAAGGCACAAGAGCCATTGAATGTTTAGGATTGATACACACTGATGTGTGTGGACCTATGAGCATTCAAGCTAGAGGTGGATATGAGTACTTCATTACTTTCATGGATGATTACTCAAGATTTGGCTATATGTATCTCATGAGACATAAGTCGGATGCTTTTGACATATTCAAAGCATTTAAAGCTGAAGTAGAAAATCAGCTTGAGAAACACATAAAAATCTTGAGGTCTGATCGTGGTGGAGAATATCTATCTGGTGAGTTTCAACAATATCTTATTGATAATGGGATAATTTCTTAGTTTTCTATGCCAGGTACGCCTTAACAAAATGGGGTGGCAGAAAGGAGAAATAGAACTCTTTTGGACATGATTAGGTCTATGTTGAGTTATTCAACGCTCCCTAATTCTTTTTGGGGACATGCTTTACAAACCGATATGTACATTCTAAACGATGTACCATCTAAGTCAGTTCCTAAAACACCGCATGAGTTGTGGACTAGGCGAAAGCCTAGTTTACAACACTTAAGGATATTTGGATGTCTTGCGCACGTGTTAAAAGGAAAGACAGAAAAGATGGAGTCTCATTCAAAAACATGCATATTTGTAGGGTATCCAAAAGGAACCAAAGGATATTATTTCTATAGCCTTTCAGATCTTAAAGTATTTGTTTCAACAAATGCTAAATTTATGGAAGAGGACTATATGAATAATTTTGTGCCTAAAAATATAATTGTCTTGAATGAGCTTTCAGGAGATACAATTCTATAAGAGGTTACACAACCTAGCCCAATTGTAAGTTCCACACCAACACAAGATCAACAATCTACCATACCTCGTCATAGTGAGAGGGTTAATAAACAACCTGAGAGATACATCGGTCTAAGAGAATCTATAGAGAATCTCCCGGATGACTATGATCCCTACACATACAAGAAAGCCATGGAAGATATTGATTGTCGCCATTGGCAAAAGGCAATGCAATCCGAAATTGAATCTATGTTCAAAAATAAAGTCTGGTCTCTTGTGGACTTGCCTAAAAGGATAAAACCCATTGGGTGCAAGTGGGTATACAAGAGGAAGAGAGGAATGGATGGAAATGTGGAAACCTTTAAAGCTAGATTGGTAACTAAAGGTTACACTCAAAAGAAAGGTATCGATTATGAGGAAAACTTCTCTCATGTGGCCATGCTTAAATCCATTAGGATACTCTTATCCATTGCGGCATCTCTAGACTTAGAGATTTGGCAAATTGACGTCAAGACAGCTTTCCGTAATGGAAGTCTTGACGAAAGCATCTATATGGTGCAACCAGAAGGATTCATTGAAAAAGGCCAAGAGGAAGGGGTATGCAAGTTGCAAAGATCCATATATCGATTAAAGCAAGCATCCAGATCCTGGAACATAAGGTTCAATCAAGCTGTGAAAAGTTTTGGATTAATTCAAAACCTTGACGAACCCTGTGTGTATAAAAAGATTAAAGGTGACAAGTTGGTTTTCCTAGTTTTTTACGTTGATGATATACTACTCATCGGAAACGATGAAGGTGTATTGACATCAGTAAAAGAATGGTAAGCAAAACAATTTGATATGAAGGACTTAGGAGAAGCAAGTTATATTCTTGGTATCCAAGTAATAAGGGATAGAAATAATAGAACAATTGCATTATCTCAAGCTTCATACATAGATAAAATCTTGTCTAGGTTCTCCATACAAGATTCCAAGAAAGGTATGTTACCTTTCAGACATAGAATCAAACTTTCTAAGGAACAAGTTCCTAAGAATGAGCATGAAGAGCAATTCATGAGTAGAGTTCCATATGCCTCGACAGTTGGAAGTCTTATGTATGCAATGTTCTGCACTAGACTAGATATTTGTTTTGCTGTTGGCATAGTTAGTAGGTTTCAATCGAAACCTGGTCCTGATCACTGGACGACAGTAAAGCATATTTTCAAATATCTCAAGAGAATGAGAGATCATATGCTTGTATATTCTGGAGGGGATTTAATTCATGTTGGGTATACAGATTCTGATTTCCAGTCTGAATCTAACTCCAGGAGATCCACATCAGGATCTGTGTTTACTCTTAGAGGAGGGGAAGTCATATGGAGGAGTATCAAGCAATCATGTATTGCTGATTCCACCATGGAAGCTGAGTATGTTGCTGCATGCGAAGCTGCTAAAGAGGCTGTCTGGCTCCTCCAATTCTTGATTGACTTGGAAGTGGTTCCTGATGCGAATATACAGATCACTATCTATTGTGACAATAGTGGAGCAGTGGCTAATTCGAGAGAACCAAGAAGTCATAAGAGATGCAAACACATTGAAAGAAAGTATCATCTTCTGAGGGAAATTGTGCATAGGGGTGACTTTACGATTACCAAGATCGCGTCAGCAGAAAATCTAGTTGATCCCTTCACAAAGGCTCTTCCACAGAAGTGTTTGGATGGGCATATAGAGAACATCGGGATGAGAGATATGACACATTGGCTATAGAGCAAGTGGGAGATTGTTATGATTATGCTCAATAGCAAGAGTGTAATAATGTATTTGACAATCTTTTCATATTAATAAAGTGATTTATAGTTTAACAAATCTTATAGCATTTATAGTTTAATTATTATAATTGTCAAAAGTAAATAATCATAAGGTCAAAAGACTATGAGAAAAGAAGAATTGTTCGTACATCTGGATATGTATGAGGTAGACACAATTCTTTAGTTAGCCTTGAATATTATTCACAACTTAAGATAAAGGTTGGGCTCCTTTACTTGTTAAAGTTATAGATTCTTTTGCTAGCATTTGAGTGGGATCAAATGTGTTATGATAAGTCTAAAATCATCAAAGTGTGGTGTCTTTGGGCAAACGAATCTAGTGCACTGGGTGCATTGAATAGGATCATAGTGAAATACTTTATCCATAACCGTCAATAGATAAAAGTCTTCACTTGAAGACAATTGAAGAGTCTATCTCAATCCTGAGACAAATGATGGACTTATGGTTACAAGTGTTATCATTTGAGCTATTAATGAGTACGATTATATAGCATAGTCTATCCTCGATAGTTTGGTGGTATTCATTTGTTAATCAATAGAGGACTTCATTTATAGATATGGACATCGTGGCTCCATTTAATAAATGAGAGTAGACTATCATCATATGGATGTTTTGAGGTATTGGATATTAAATCTTAACGTTAAGTTTTCAATAGTGTCTATTGAAATATGGCTTTTGGACAAGTCAAAATATCCAAGTTCAAAATGTGGTCATATGCGTAAATATGGTAACTTGGAGAGCTATAGGCGGTCTATGAGCTCTTGGCGATTACTGGTATTCTTCACGAGGCTACACTATTTCTATTAAGATTGTCTAGGGTAAGAATGAGCAATATTAACTTATTCTATCTTTATTTAAGAGTTCAATTTTAGTTCTTTAGTGGAATAAACTAAAATTAATAGATCGAACCTAAGTGAATCATTTGTTGATTGTGATTAGGTTATGTCTATTGGAGCTTAAATTTAGATAGCCCACCAAGATCCCCAATTCACACGAACTTGCATGGATCACTTGATATATTCTACCGGACCAATTTATGGGTCCATCTAGAATTGTATTAACGCATGTGGACTTGTTTCTTTTAGTAAGAATGTGTCTAGTTCACATGTGGACTTTTTATGAAGGTCCAATGGATTTAATAAAATAGAAAATCAATATTGGCCCTTATATATTGGCTTGGGCGGCAAGGGACTATTTATTAGTCTTATATATTGTTTTTATTTTATTATTTAATTAAATGAAAATTAATTAATTAATTATTTAATTATTTAATTAAAAGTCAAATCTTTTTCTTAGTAGGAGATGGTCTCCTAGAGTCATATTATTGTTGGTAATATGATAAGTATCAAATACTATATTTGATAAGTAGATAAATAATAGGAATTTATTTATCTAGTCAAATTAGGAAGTATTTGATTTCTATTATGAAGTTTTTTTGATTTAGTCACAATTTAATTATATTCAATAATTGGTTATTGAATAAATAAAATATTTGAGTTGGATTAGGAGTCTTGGTGTGGAAAAGAAATCTTTTTTGAAAACGGATTCTTTGTCACCAAGTAAATCCACCTAGAGATAGGATTCTTGACCACCAAATAAATCCTCTTTAGGAAAGGATTTGTATACCTATATATATTATTAAATTCGGAATTAATTTTAGAGAAAGAAAAAAAAAAGTTTTTTTTTTAGAGAAAGATTTTTTTATTCTCTTGCTTTTGAATAATAAAAAAAAACTTTCAACTCAAGAAATGGGTGTATTGAATTCAGCCAAAGAGAAGAGAAAAGAGGAACATTTTTTTTTCTCGATAGTACACTAGTATCCTTTACATCAAAAAGGATTTTGTGTACAAAATTGAATCGGGTTCACGCGAGTTTCAATCAAATAGATTGATTATTCACAAGTGACCGGACGTTCTTGGGTTTTCTCTTGGAGGATTATTGTGACTAACAAAGAACAAGATTTTGTTTGTTTCATCCTCAGGTATACAATTAAAGAAATGAAGCCCACACTCCTAGGTGATTCACGTTCATGATTGGATTGGAAGATCTTCGGATTCAATTCGACGCTAGTTCAATCGTCACGAGAAAAAGATACGATACTTTTAATTATATGTCAATTAATCTAGGGTTAAGGTTCTTTCTTTTAAAGGAATTTTTTTGAAATATATCAAACCCAATTTCATGCTTCCGCCGAGTTTTTTTAAACCGATTTTTCCAGACAATAGTTAGTATGCATCCTCAAGTAGTTTAGTTAAAATTGATGCCCTCGTTGTTCCATGACTAGCATGACTGTTTAGTTGGATGGTGAATCCTGATGGCAGGAGGGCCACCATGGAAGATTTTGCACCACTCATCAACATGTTTATTGAATGTTGATCAAACGGCCCATATCCTGACCTTTGACGATGTGGGTACTACTTGCATTTTTACATAATTTGATAAGACGTCCCAGAGAGTCCTCATACTCTAATCGCGCATAAAATCAAAAAACCTCTACCGCGTGTCATCTCGAGACAGATGTTGCAAGACAACACAATACCAGGTGGCTCGCCAGGGTCAATCCTACTCCTACGAGTCAACACTCTTATGTCTTCATATACGTTCTCAACACAGAGCTTGTCCCACTCGCGCAAACTTGAAGCACACACCCCGAAACAGAATTTATGCATTATGTACTGTGCCAATGTTAAAAAGCTTTTCCTACCATCCTGACCTATCCCAGCATGGGGCCACATTGGTATCTATCTAATCATACCAGTGGAAAATTTACCACATTGGTTGAATAGGTGAAAAATGGAAAGCAAACAATAACCTGAAGGATGTTCAGCAATTGTAGCAGTGGACATAAGAATTGCAAAGCACTCGCATTGCCTTTGTAGGTTGGCAACCCACCTCTGTGCACCAAGACCAGAACCATCTAAAGGGCAACACAGATTGTGGATGGCACATTCATCATATTCTGAATGTTCAATCCAAGAAACATGCAATCAATTTAAGTATCAACTTTCAATACACATGAAGATTTTAACATTTACACAAAAACCACAACTATCATCGATAAATAATTCTCAACATATGTTCTACAAAACAACAAAGGGCAATAAAACAGAAATGTTTATGAACAATTGAAAAAATAGAGATGTATTTGTAGAATATATTTACTATAAGTATATAACAAGAGGCAAGCCTATGACAGGGACAGTGAGCCATACGAGAAAAAAAAAATCATTAAGGCCTTGCTAGCAAGGTAAAAATAGTTTTATTAGTTAACATTAAATATCAAACACATTGAAATAAACAAATTGACATATAACATAAGGTTAAAGAGATTACAATATTTGTTAGGAGTTTCGGTTTACACATGAAACCCTAACACTCCTTTCCTTGTCAAATAAACCTGCAAGAAACACTTACAGAAATACAAGAAAAAGAAACCCTAATATACCAACTAGATTAAAGAAAAAAAATTAAAGGAATCAATAACAAGATTAAATAGCAGAAAAGTAAAGAACACAAGGCTTTATCATGGTTCAATTTAAAATAAGTCTGCATCCACGTTAAGCCACCCAGAGGAGACTCTTCCACTATATGAGAGTCTATACAGAAATTATTACACGAACAAATCAGCCTAATCAAGCCTAGAAAACCTAGAACAACCCTGATCTGTCACCACAAACAACCAGATCTTTAAATCCCTGTCTCGATTTTAGAAGTATCACTCTGTAATCTCAAAAACTTTCACTACACGGCAAGTCAGAGACACTCAGGTCTCTTAGATTACAAGAATACACACTTTTTACAAGAGAGAAACAAGATCACACAAAGAACACCACAAGAACTCAATCGCTACAGAATATCTCTCAAAGAAAAGCACTTAGTTGAAAACCCTAGAAAAGTAGAAAATCATCACGAATGATTCTTCTCTCTCTTGGACTTACTGTATAGCCTTATCTTTAGAGTCAGCTTAGCAATCTATACAAACCAATCACAAAGTGCCACATCAGCTAAAAATCTACGAGTCAGCTTGTTGATCTAATAAGATCAGATCACTTAACAAAACGACGCCGTTTGAGAGTGGATTCTTTTTGGGCCTGGCTGAAGTTGTAGATCAGGTTTCTAATTTCTTGGGCTTGCTTTAGCCTTCCGAACTGGATCATCAAGACTGATAGGCTAACTTTCAACATATTCCACCTTAGCCTATCATATCACATATAGCAGAAGGATCTCTTCTAAGTTACCTGGCTCAAGACACAACAAAAAACAGTCAGCCATAATCACTTATCTTAAGCAGGTTTAAGCAATGCTTAAACTTGCTATAAGATACAATTTTAGTACCCATGTCAGCTAGATTATCATCGGTGAAAATCTTTTCCACCTAAACTACACCATCAAAGACTTTGTCTCTAATAAACCTCTATATGTTTTGTTTTCTCATGGAACACAAGATTTTTAACTAAATGTAATGCACTTTGGCTATCTATGTAAATGACAGCCTTTCCACCAAAAATATTTATCTCACCTTAGAGGTCTTGAAGCCAAATTGCCTCCTTAATAGCCTCAGTTACATCAATATATTTAGCCACTGTTGTGGACAAGGCCACAACTGGCTGAAGATGATTCTTCCAGCTGACACAACACCCTGCTATGGTGAAGAAATATGAGAATGTTGACCTCCTCTTATCTCTATCACCAGTACAATCAGAATCTACATAGCTAACCAAATCTCTGACAGAATTAGAGCAATCATAAATCAGTTTTACTGAGGTTGTAGAACTGATATACCTAAGATGCAATTTCATGGCATTCCAATGCCCTTTACCATAGTTAGACATATACCTAGACAACAAACTTATAGCTTGAGCTAGATCAAGTCTGGTGCTAATCATAGAGTACATTATAAAACCTACAACACTAGAATAAGGGATTGATTCCATAAAACTGCTTTCCTCAATAGATCTAGGTGACAAAGCAGCTGATAACTGATACTAGAGGATAGAGGAATATCTACTTGTTTACAATTCTTCATAGCAAATCTATCAACAAGTTTTAACAAATAACTATATTGTTTTAAACTCAACTTAGACTTATCTCTGTTCCTTTCTATCTCAATACCTAAAATCCTTTTTGCATAACCTAAATCTTCATATCAAATTCAGATTTAAGTTTTTTATTTAAATCTCTAATTCTAGACATGTTCTTACTAGCAAGTAGCATATCATCCATATGTAAAAGTAAATAGACAGTGTAAGTGCCCACTTTATGATTGGCTTATTTCGTTGACAAAATCACAATTGAGGATAATCATTGTAAAAGGGTAGATTAGGAATTGAAGATCTTCCACTGTACTCCAAGTGCTTCAAGGAAGGTAGATTACTTGACTCTACTTTTACTTGAAAAGATATAGTTGCACACACTCACCTGCATGCATTATATTCTTGTTTACATGTAATTGGATGATGCATTGTATGCCATTTATCACACTCCACACTTACATATTTTGCACATTTTGCACATTACTTAGTGTGTTGAGTCTGCCTAGAAAAGAGAGTTTTTCTCTTACCGCGGCCTAGACCGCTTGGCAAGCTCTTCTTGCACCGCGGCATACAGAGCGGTAAACATCAGTTGGCCCATGTTGCCTTGACCACGTCCTGTACACATGTACGCCCAGCGGTCCCTAACGCGGTAAACATCAGTAGGCCCCTACTGCCTTGACCGCGACATGTGCACTGCAAGCACATCGGTCCCAACTGCGATGTTATCCAGTAGGAACACTGCTGCGTGTACCGCAGTCTGGACAACTTGCCTGAGCTGCGGTATGCACGGTGGTAATGAAGTGATTCTGTTACTGTTTTTCAAAACGGTGTCATTTCGTCTAGGGATTCATATATATATATATATGCCGTTTCCTCTTCCTTGCCTCTTTAGAGCTTCAGAATCCATTCTCTCTCATTCCTTTTAGAGCTCGAGAGTGTCTTGCAAGAAAAGGTAGCAATAAACCATTTTTATTGTCCAAAACCCAATCACCCATCATTCATTCATGGTTCTATCATCATCTAGTTTCATCTAGGATGTTTCTAAGCATAGGTCTTCATCAACATAGCTTACTTGGTAAGTAAAACACCACTCTCATCCATCTTTGTGTTCTTGCTTAACAAGAAATCTCTTTTATGTTTCTTTTGTATCTAGATTATAATTTTTCATTATAAATAGATATTTTTGTTGATGTTTGGGTTGTTGTATTGTGATAGCTATTGCATCTAGGAATGCTTTGATTTCAATAGCTAGGTTATATGTGTGTCATATAGCAACATGATATCTAGGATTGTTTGAAGCATTCATACATGACTAGATAAGCATGTAATGTGTTGACCTTGCATTTTGTGCATTTAGAATATCATCATATTCACTTTAGGTTTCATATCTCTTCATTTAAGAGTTAAGTCTTGTATTTGCCTTTGGTAGTATACAAGCAAGAGCCTAAAATCACTATTAAAGGCCTGTGGGTAGCAAGGACGGATTAGTAACCGATTAGGTGTGATGTGGTCAACCTAGGTTGTAATCGTTTTTGCAAATAGTGGATTTGAGGGTTCGATTGGCGATTAGGCCCGTGAGTTTTTACCCAGTTAGAGGGTTTCTCACGTAAATCATATCATTGTGTCTTTTTGTTTATTCCTCATTTTTATTATGGCAATGATTGATTGTGTTAGAGATTAGGGGTTGTGTTGTTTAATTTTGATTAATCAAAAAGTTGGCATTTAATTTAACTAAAACCTATTCACCCTCCTCTAGGTTAGTTTTATCACTCTTAGTGTATTTTCAGTTGGTATCAGAGCGGGTTCCTTAACATAATTAGGAGATCATTTTCTCTCTATGAGTGTTTTGCATTAGATTGCTGTTTGGTTAGTGTGTCTTACTTGTTTTCCTTTTCTTTTTGGTTAATTGATTGAATTCATCTCATTCACCCTGAAACACCATGAGTAGAAATGCATATGAGCGAGAGGGAGCATCGAGTTCAAGACCTCCACTTCTGACGGGGGTTAATTACTCATCATGGAAAGGAAAAATAGAATCCTACCTATGCCAAATTGACGATCGAGTTTGGATGGTGATTGAGGATGGTCACACATCACCTATTAAGACTCTCGAAGATGAAAGCATCGTGCCCAAGCCTAAATCGGAATGGGATACTAAAGACTTTGAAGCCTCCAAATGGAACAACAAGGCCATGCATGCAATCCTGTGTGCGGTGGATGAGAATCAACACAAGCTAATCCAAACCACAAGGAATGCACATGAAGCGTGGACAATATTGGAGATAGCATATGAAGGAACCGATGTAGTAAAAGACTCCAAACTACAAGTCCTTCAAACTCAATTTGAGTCTTTGAAGATGGAAGATCACGAGTGCTTCAATGACTTCCAAATGAAGCTAATGGATATTGTCAACCAAAGTCATCAATTAGACGATCCATATACGGATAAAAGGATAAACCAAAAAATTATGAGGTCTCTCCAGGAGAGATTTGATGCAAATGTGAAAGCTATTAAGGAAAATAGTGAATATAAGAAGATGAAGCCAAGTGAGATAATTGGCAAGTTGATAGCTTTTGAGTCAAGAAGAGCCTCTACTTCAACAACACCTCAAAAGAAGCAAAAGAGCATTGCATTAAAGTCCTCCAAGGAAGAAATGGAGGAAGAAGATTCGGATGAAGAAATGGCTCTTATGGTGAAGAGGTTCAAGCAATTCATGAAGTTTGAGAAGAAGGGGATTGGCTCTAAGGGAAAATTTGTGAAGAAGAAGACTCCTTTTAAAAAGGTGGAGAAAAGTGAAGAGAAGGACTCCAAGAAGAGTATTCAATGCTATGAGTGTAGTGGGTATGGTCAAATTGCCCCTGAATGTGCCAACTTAAAGAAGAAGAATAAAGGAAAGGCGATGATGGCTACTTGGAGTGATAGTGAAGACTTAGAGGAGGAAGAAAAGTCTTCGGATGATGAAGACCAAGTTGCAAACTTCATTGCCTTCTCATCATCTCACAATAGCAAAGAAGTTATGAGTGACCAAGAAGAGGAGAATGACAAACTAGAAGAAGAAGAAGATGACTCAAGTAATGAGAGTACTTCATCCGAGTCCAAGCATGAATTTGATAAGGAGATGGACTATAAAGACTTCATGGAATACTTCAAAAGTTCTAGAGCTAAGAAGAAAAATGAGATTCAAGAGTTGAAAAGGAAGAACCTTGAATTAACCTCTAAGATGATTCACTTGAGTGAAGAAGTGAAAAGAACAAGAGAAATGGAATAAAGCTTGAAGTTGGAACTTGTTGTGGTCAAGAAAAGTGAAGAATGCTTAGGGAAGGAGATTGAAGAGGCAAAATAAGTAATTGCCAAGATGACCTCCGGAACTGAGAAGCTTGACAAGATGCTATCAATTGGAAAGAACCTTAGTGATAGGAGGGGTTTGGGATATATGGAAGATGTGAGTACTACCTCTTTGAAAAAGACTACTTTTGTCAAAAGTCAAGAAGTTGAAGAAGTCAAAGTCCTACAACAAATTACAAGAAGGAATGAAATTGGAGAATCCTCAAAACATGCTCAAGCCAAGATTCCAACAAGGGCTCAACCACAACAAGTTAGAGCATTTGAATCAAGACCTCCACATGAAAGGATCCCTCCTCCATAATCAAGGATCATGTATGCTCAACAAGGAAGACATGCTACTTTGGCTCAACCACAAAGGAGAGAGTTTGTTCAACATCAAAGGACTACTCAAAGGAGAAGGAAACCTCAAATGGTTGCACAAGGCTATGGTATGAACTCCTACTTCACTCCTACTTGTCATTATTGTAGTATTGGCCATATAAGGCCTAATTGCTTTAAGTATATCAAATTGTGTAGATTTGAGAACATGATTGAGAACAATATGCTTAGAAGAGCCAAAAAGCATGCACCTAGGGAACTTAGAGCCAATGAACCAAAGGCTCCTAGGATTGAAAATGTTGCTCCTAGGTGGACTAGAAAAAATGAATATTTTTGCTATGTGGCTCAAGTGGCTTTGAAAGCCAAGGCCTCCAACACTTTGTATCTTGATACTGGGTTTTCTAGGCACATGACCGGAAACAAGAGTTTCTTTGAGACTCTTGTGATAGAGGATGTTGGATTTGTCACCTTTGGTGATGGTTCACGGAAAAAGGCCATAGGGAAAGGTAATATATCTATTCTCGGTTTGCCCTCCTTGCTCAATGCTCTCTATGTAGATGGCTTGCAAGCCAATATCATAAGTATATCACATTTAAGTGATGAAGGGCTTTCGGTTATGTTTGGCAAAGTTGATTGCTCTATTCTTAAGGAAAATGGGCAAGTTCTTTTAAAAGGCAAGAGATCAAGTGACAATTGTTATTGTCTTGAGTCTAGTAACATCTCTTGTAACTTGTCTAGTTGTGAGCAAGTTGAGTTATGGCATCAAAGATTTGGCCATATGAATTATAGTGACTTGAAAGTCATTGAGAGGTTGAATGTTGTGAGAGACCTTCCCAAGCTTGGGAAGAGGTTTGAGGGAGTTTATAGACCTTGTCAACAAGGGAAGCAAACCAAAAGTGTGCACAAGAAGGGAAAATTCCTTTATACCAAGGAGCCATTGTAACTCCTTCATATGGACCTCATGGGTCCCATGCAAACCGAGAGTCTAGGTGGTAAAAGGTATATCCTTGTAGTGGTTGATGACTTCTCTAGGTTCACATGGACTTACTTCCTTAGAGAGAAGTCTGAAGCTTTTGAGAAATTCAAAATGCTATGTGTCAAAATTCAAAATGAGAAAAATTATCACATTAGGAGCATTAAGAGAATTAGAAGTGATCATGGGAAAGAATTTGAGAATAGTAGCTTTGAGAGCTTTTGTAATGGTCTAGGTATTTCCCATGAATTTTCGGCTCCTAGAACTCCCCAACAAAATGGAGTTGTGGAAAGGAAGAATAGGGTTTTACAAAAGATGGCTCGGGTGATATTGTTTAGCAACAAGGTTCCTAGGAATTTATAGGCCGGAGCCGTCAATATGGCTTGTTATATAGGGAATAGAATTTTCCTTAGACCCGGGACCAAACAAACATCCTATGAGTTATGGAAGGGAAGAAAACCCAATGTTAGCTATTTTCATATCTTTGGTAGTAAGTGCTATATTCTTAATGACCGTGATCAACTTGGCAAGTTTGATGCCAAGAGTGATGAGGGTATTTTCATTGGATATGCACTCAATAGCAAGGCCTATAGAGTTTACAATCTAAAAACTCGAAGTGTCATGGAATCATCAAATGTTGTCATTGATGATTGTAGGTCCAAAAATGTTGACCATGAGGAGGATGTTTATGAGAATGGTGACCTTTCTTTGAAGGAGTGTGGTGGGACTTCAAGTGATGTGAAGTCAAATCATAGTGAAGAGGATGATCAACCTTTTGATAGAGATCCTTCTTTGGACTCTAAAGAACCCGCTCCATGGGTTAGACATCTCCATAACAAAAATGATATTCTTGGAGATGTGAATAAGGGTGTTAGGACTAGGCGTCAAATAGCTAATCAAATTAGCTATACTTGTTACACCTCTCAAGTTGAACCCAAAAAGGTTGATGAAGCCTTAAATGACGAGTTTTGGGTTCTTGCCATGCAAGAAGAGCTAAACCAATTTGAAAGAAATGAGGTTTGGACTCTAGTTCTTAGACCCAAGGATACTAATGTCATAGGCACCAAATGGGTGTATAGGAACAAGTCAGATGAGGATGGTAACATTGTGCGCAACAAGGCTAGGCTTGTGGCACAAGGATACTCTCAAATTGAGGGTATTGACTTTGAGGAGACTTTTGCTCCCGTTGCCCATCTTGAGTCTATAAGGCTTCTCTTGTCCATTTCGTGTGTACAAGTTCAAACTACACCAAATGGATGTTAAGAGTGCCTTCCTCAATGGCTTCTTGCATGAGGAAGTATTTGTTAAACAACCCAAGGGGTTTGTGGATCCACACCACCCCAATTATGTCTATCGCCTCAAAAAAGGCACTTTATGGGTTGAAACAAGCACCGAGGGCTTGGTATGAGCGCCTCACTCTTTATCTTGTTGACAATGGCTACTCAAGAGGTAGTGTTGACAAGACCTTGTTCATCAAGTGCAACAAAGATGAGCTTTTCATAACTCAAATTTATGTTGATGATATTGTATTTGGTTCCACCAATGAGTCAAAAGTGAGACAATTTGTTGATGTCATGTCTCTTGAATTTGAAATGAGCATGGTTGGTGAACTAAATTACTTCCTAGGCTTGCAAATTAAGCAAATGCATGATGGAATTTTCATATCCCAAGCTAAGTATGCCAAAAGCCTAGTGAAGAAGTTTGGTCTTGACAATGCCAAACATTGTGACACACCCATGAGTACCACTTTGAAGCTAAGCAAGGATGCTAGTGGTAAAAGTGTTGATCAAAGCTTGTATCGTGGCATGATAGGTAGTTTGTTATACTTGACCGCAAGTAGGCCTGATATCTCCTTTAGTGTGGGTGTTTGTGCTAGGTACCAAGCCAATCCCAGAGAATCTCACCTTGTTGCGATGAAGAGGATCATTCGATTTGTGAATGGTACCTCCAATCATGGGATTTGGTACTCCTTTGATACTAATCCCAGTCTTGTTGGATTTAGTGATGCCGATTGGGCGGGGAATTGTGATGATAGGAAGAGTACATCGGGTAGTTGTTTTTTTTCTGGGCAACAACTTGGTGTCTTGGTTTTGCAAGAAGCAAAACTCAATTTCCCTATCCAAGGCCGAGGCGGAATACATAGCCGCTGGTAGTGCTTGTACTCAATTGTTGTGGATGAAGCAAATGCTAGCCGACTATGGCTTAGAGCAAGGCACTCTCACTTTGTTTTGTGACAACATGAGTGCCATAAACATTTCTAAGAATCCCGTCCAACATTCTAGAACAAAGCACATTGACATTAGACATCATTTCATTAGAGAGCTAGTTGAGGGCAAAACTATTGCATTGGAACATGTGGGAACTAATGACCAACTAACAGACTTATTTACAAAGCCCTTAGACACCTTTAGGTTTGGCAACCTTAGTAAGTCTATTGGGATTTGTCATTTGGCTTGAAATGGTATGTCTTGACCCCATATGGGGAGCTCAAGCAAAGAGAGCAAGTTGGCATGAAAGTGCATTGTGCTACATTGATATATTTTATGCTTCTTCATTAATTGCTTGAGATGATCGGTTGTGCATATGGTTATGTTATTTTCTTAATAAGTGTGAAAATTGCTTTTCTTGCAATCCATGTTATATTTATGTTCAAACATGCATTTTTGGACTAGGAGATTTACTTTGGAAGTACAATTTGAATGACCTATAATTGATCTCCATGACATGATGTTTTTATTAATGACATGCTTCAAGTTGATATGCATGAAGACGTATTTTTTATTGCTTAAACATGAATGCAAAACTGTATGCATAAGCAAATGAGAAGACTAAACTAAATAAGGACCATGTGTCTATTCAATAAATAAGGATGTCTCATCCAAATTTAGTCTTCTCTCTCTCTTTATTAGTTGAACAAGGCTACTATCATATGGGTATCTTACCCGGACAAATCAAATAGGATGCAACAAGTCGCTCATGTCTTGTTTCGCTAATAAAGTTTGATATAGTTGCTCTTTAATTTGAATTTCTTATACAAATCTGTATCATTGCTTGAAATCATGACAAAGGGTGAAAATTGGTTTGAATTCTTTTGGAAACCTTTGTTGTTTGCTTTGCCAAATACCATTGTTTTTGAACTTGAATGTAACATGTCTTGCATGCGAAGCATTGTGTCACACATTTTCATCAAATAAAACTCCTTGATTCTCTCCTACTTAATTAAGTTGCATAAAGTTGCTTATATGACCTTGCATATGTTGTGCTATAAGCTCTCCCTGCCAAAAGCTTACCCATTAAGGGGGACTCCTTTTGCCTATCTCATGACAAAAGGGGGAGAAGAGTTGTGAGCTTTAGTGGACTAGTAGTATCTTGTTTAGGGGGAGTTGAGACTTGAGAGCTATCATGTAGGGGGAGTATTGCATTGCATAGTATGATTACATTATTTGATTGTATTGGTTTATTTTTTAAGGCTATTGCAAATGTTTTTTTTTGTTGTTGTTTATGGTTATTGAAAGCACCTCTCACACACTTGATCTTTGAAGGTATCCTTGTTTGTTTGTTGATTGTGTGTAGGTTGGATGGTTCTACAAGCGTTGGATTGACTTGAATCTATTTAAGACCATAGGTTTTATTGTAATGTAGAAAATTTTGTTGATCAATCTTTTGTTTTTGTGAGGTTGCTTTGTGAGTGGTGATTTTGTCACAAAATAGCCAAAGGGGGAGATTGTAAGTGCCCACTTTATGATTGGCTTATTTCGTTGACAAAATCACAATTGGAGTTAATCATTGTAAAAGGGTAGATTAGGAATTGAAGATCTTCCACTGGACTCCAAGTGCTTCAAGGAAGGTAGATTACTTGACTCTACTTTTATTTGAAGAGATATAGTTGCACACACTCACCTGCATGCATTATATTCTTGTTTACATGTAATTGGATGATGCATTGTATGCCATTTATCACACTCCACACTTGCACATTTTGCACATTACTTAGTGTGTTGAGTCTGCCTGGAAAAGAGAGTTTCTTCTCTTACCGCGGCCTAGACCGCTTGGCAAGCTCTTCTTGCACCGCGGCATACAGAGCAGTAAACATCAGTTGGCCCATGTTGCCTTGACCGCGTCCTGTACACATGTACGCCCAGCGGTCCCCGACGCGGTAAACATCAGTAGGTCCCTGCTGCCTTGACCGCGGCCTGTGCATTGCACGCACAGCGGTCCTAACCGTGATGTTTTCCAGTAGGCACACTGCTGCGTGTACCGCGGTCTGGACAACTTGCCCGAGCCACGGTATGCACGGCGGTAATGACGTGATTCTGTTACTGTTTTTCAAAACGGTGTCATTTCGTCTAGGGCTTCATATATATATATATATATATATATATGCCCTTTCCTTTTCCTTGCCTCTTTAGAGCTTCAGAATCCATTCTCTCTCATTCCTTTTAGAGCTCAAGAGTGTCTTGCAAGAAAAGGTAGCAAGAAACCATTTTTATTGTCCAAAACACAATCACCCATCATTCATTCATGGTTCTATCATCATCTAGTTCCATCTAGGATGTTTCTAAGCATGGGTCTTCATCAACATAGCTTACTTGGTAAGTAAAACACAACTCTCATCCATCTTTGTGTTCTTGTTTAACAAGAAATCTCTTTTATGTTTCTTTTGCATCTAGATTATAATTTTTTATTATAAATAGAGATTTTTGTTGATGTTTGGGTTGTTGTATTGTGATAGCTATTGCATCTAGGAATGCTTTGATTTCATATAGCTAGGTTATATGTGTGTCATATAGCAACATGATATCTAGGATTGTTTGAAGCATTCATACATGACTAGATAAGCATGTAATGTGTTGACCTTGCATTTTGTGCATTTAGAATATCATCATATTCACTTTAGGTTTCATATCTCTTCATTTAAGAGTTAAGTCTTGTATTTGCCTTTGGTAGTATACAAGCAAGAGCCTAAAATCACTATTAAATGCCTGTGGGTAGCAAGGACGGATTAGTAACCGATTAGGTGTGATGTGGTCAACCTAGGTTGTAATCGTTTTGTAAATAGTGGATTTGAGGGTTCGATTGGCGATTGGGCCCATGAGTTTTAACCCAGATGGAGGTTTTCTCACGTAAATCATATCATTGTGTCTTTTTGTTTATTCCGCATTTTTATTATGGCAATGATTGATTGTGTTAGAGATTAGGGATTGTGTTGTTTAATTTTGATTAATCAGAAAGATGACATTTAATTTAACTAAAACCTATTCACCCCCACTCCCCCCTCTAGATTAGTTTTATCACTCTTAGTGTATTTTTAGACAGAATTATGAATATTGTCACTACTAAAGTAAAAACATGCATCATATTTACTTTTAATGAATCCTATGCTAGTAACAAATGTATCAAACCTTTTATTCCATTATCTAGGAGCTTGCTTTTACAAAGACTTTCTAAAAAGACAAACATAAGAGGGATTAGTTTTGGATTCAAATCCCTCTGGTTGAGACATATAGATGGTTTCATCTAAGTCTCCATGGAAAAAATGATGTTTTAACATCTAATTGCTCTAACTCTAAGTTATAATAGCTAACTAAGGTTAGAATGATTCTAATGGTCTTATATTCACTATTGGAGAGACAATCTCATTATAATATATCCATTCCCTTTTATTGAACCCTTTAGCTCCTAACCTAGCTTTATATATAACCATTTCATTTTGTCATAATCCATCTTTTATCTTAAAGATCAATTTACAAGCTATTATTTTCTGTTTTTCAGGTTTTCTAACCAGTGACTTGGTCTTATTTTGCTCAAGAGAATCCATCTCTTCTTTCATGGCTTGTAGCCATTTATGCTTGTCAATGCAATTGACAGCTTCACTATAATTCCTAGGTTCATAATTCTCCAAATCTTGGCCAGTGCATAATGCAAATGAAATGATATATGTATGTGCAAACTTGCTGTTAAGTTTGATCACTCTTCTAGCCATATCCCTATCCAGCCGGTAATCAGCTAGAGAATCATTATCCTTTGGTTGATTCACACCCATTTCCACCTGATGATCATCGTCAAAATGGGCAGCCCTATCTTCCTCAATCTGTTCAGACTCAACTAGAACAAGATCAAGTGGTAGGCTACCAACTTCCACCTGAATCTTATTTCCATCATCTTTTAAAGGATCTAGATCAGATTCAGAAGAATGGTCTTTGTCTTTACAAGGCACCCGAGACTCATCAAATATAACATTCATGCTTATTATTACCTTAAAACCCTTTTGGTCCCTAAGCCAAATTCTATAACCTTTAACTCCTAAAGGATTACCTAGAAACACACCTTTTAAGGACCTAGGTTCTAATTTCCCCTCAGATTGGTGTGCATAGGTTGCACACCCAAACACTCTTAAGTGTTTTAAACTATGAGGCCTCCCTATCCAAATTTCTTTAGGGTTTTAAGGCATATGGTAGTGGATGTAGACCTATTGATTAGATAGGCTGCAGTACCAGTAGTTCCCCACCCCCCCCCCCCCCCCCCCCTAAAAAAAAATCTAGCTCAAACCAGATCCTACAAGCAGACATCTAACTTTGTCTAATAAGGTCATATTCATTCTCTCAGCCACTTTATTCTGTTGTGGAGTGTGTCTCATAGTTCTATGCCTTAAAATTCCTTGTTCACTCGAGTATTTGTTGTCATTGCAGAATTCTAAACCGTTGTCAGTTCTTAAGACTTTCACTTTCTTTGAGGTTTGGTTTTCAACCAACCTCTTCCAAGCTTTGAAGCTTTCAAAAGCTTGATCTTTGGATTTTAAAAGGTAAATCCAGACTTTTCTAGAGTAATCATCTATAAGAGATAAGAAATATCTATTACCTCCATGAGATAGGACCTTAGAATGCCCCTACATATCAGAATGTATATATTCAACAGTCTGTTTTGAAGTATGTTAAGTAATGCTAAAGTTGATCCTTTGTTGTTTTCCTAAGATACAATTCTCACAAAATTCCAGCTTGCTCACTTGATCCCCATTTAGGAGATTTCTCTTCCTCAACTCAAGTATACCTCTCTCACTCATATGACCTAATCTCATGTGCCAAAGTGTATTCTTGTCACTGATATTAGAAGCCACATTAGCAGCCTCATTAGTGACAACCTCACCTCTCAACACATACAAACCATTCTTCTTGTTAGCTTTAAGAAAAACAGGAGAACCCTTAGAGGCTTTTAGAATACCTCTTTTAGCCTTTAGGGGCCGTTTGGTATGCAGGCATCTTTACATGGGAATGAGAATCTCATAGCATTCCCATGTTTGGTAGGAGGTTTGGGTTTTTGGTTTCCCGGGAAAGTGAATCCCATGGGAATCAGATTACCCTCCAAGGGGGTAATCTGAAACCCTTCCCAACAGGTGGGTTTCAGATTACCCTCCATCAGATTCCCACCGTGGGACCCACATTTAATTAAAAAATAATAATTGGTATTTTAAAAACAATTAGTCCAAATTTTTTTCACATTTTCTTACACTTTCTCACTACCCAAACACTAAATTTCCAGATTTCAAAACCTAAATTTCATCAACTAAACCATGCCCAACTTCATCTTCATCAAAACACCATCATCAAACACCATCATCAAAACCAAAAGAAAAAAAATTACAGAAAATAGCAAACACAAGATTTGGGTGATGACGAGCTTCGATCATGTGGAGGAGATGACGGGCTTCGATGAAGAAGACGACGGGCTTCGATGAAGACGACGACGAGCTGCGACGACGACGACGATCTGCGACGACGACGAAGAGCTGCGACGACGACGAAGAGCTGGGACGACGACGACGAGGAACTGCGACGACGACGACGAGGTACCCAGCCGGAGGAGACAACGACGACGACGGCGACGATGACGAAGATCAAAATCTGGAGAGAAAGACAAAGAGATAGAGAAAGATGGAAAGAAAGTGAAATGAAATATAATTTTTTTTTTCTTTTTTTTTGGACAAAGAATGGTCTTTGAATTTTTATTTTTATTTTTTAGTTTATAATAAATAAATTAATTAAAAAAAACAAATTCCCATGTACAACCAAACACTTTTACTTGATATTCCCAGGAATCCGACATAATATTCACATACCCAACCAAACACATGTATACAAGTTTCCCAGGAATCACATTCCTGTGTTTAACTTTCCCAGGAATCACATTATTTGGATTACCCCATACCAAACGGCCCCTATAAGAATAACCCTCATAATCTAGGATACCTAGAGAAATTAGATTTCACTTAAGATTAAGGACATATATCACATTTCTAAAGACGCTAACTAAGCCTTCATACATCCTAATGGCCATAGAACCTATCCTTTTCACTTTGCATTGCTGATTGTTACCCATCAGCACACTGCCACTACTGACTTCTTGAAAGTCAGTGAACCAGTCCTTTATAGGACACATATGAAATGAGCAGCCTGAATCAAGAATCCATTTAGAATTTATATCTTCAGTGCTGACTGTTAAAACCTCACTATGTTCATAGGATTTAGATGCAACAGCTGCATCACCATCCGATTGAGTCTTATCTTGCATCTTTTTCTTAAACTCAAACAATATTTTTTAAAGTGTCCCTCTTTCCTATAGAAATAGCACTTTCTAGAGTTATTTCTGTTCCTAGATTGTGATCTATGATTAGGGGACTTACTTTTACTTTTGTTCTTATTATTAAAGTGATTATTATTGCTTTTAATAGGCTGATTTTGCCTATTGTCTTTCTTTTTAATTTTCAGTTCAAGTTCTTTAGACTTAAGAACAGAGATACACTCTTTGAGTGACAGAGAAGTCATGTCATATTTAATAGCAACCTTGACATCCTTAAAGGAGTCAGGTAGAAAGTTGAGGAGAATGATAGCCTCATTCTCATCACTCAGATTCTTATTTTCTCCTGCATTGGCTAATTCTATGGTCATTTTCTTGAATTCAATAAGAATCTGACCTAGGCATTTACTAAGGTCCATTTTAAAACCAAACAGTCTCTCTTTTAGATAGAGTTTATTCGTTAATGACTTAGTAAGATACATGTTTTCTAGTTTCTTCCACATATTACATGAAATGGTCTCATCATTCACTTCTCTCAAAACAATATCAGAAAGATTCAAAATAATTTTTCCTAGTGCCATTCTAACATGTCATCTTTTAGAGCAGTAATTAAAGTATCAGGCAATTTATATGGGCTTTCGATGGTTTTGATGATTTTCTGTTGGGAGAGTAAGGCTTTCACCTTTTTCCTCCGAATCCTAAAATCCTCAGACCCATCGAACTTATCAATTTCAAACTTCATTGAAAAAACAAAATTATTAAAGTTACCGAAATCGTGTGCTAGTTCTTCTTCCTGAGTGATCACTATCTCACTGGAACTTTCTTCTTCTCCAGATGAGTCTTAAAGACTTGAAGGCTCAGCCACTGGAGGATTTACAATCCCTTCGTCTGCCGTTGGTGCTGATTAGATGGCTCTGATACCACTATTAGGTGTTTCGGTTTACACACAAAACCCTAACACTCATTTCCTTGTCAAATAAACCTACAAGAAACACTCATAGAAATACATGAAAAAGAAGCTCTAACAATTCCAACCAGATTAAAGCAAAAAATTAAAGGAATCAATAACAGGACTAAAGAGCAGAAAAGTAAATAACACAAGGCGTTTATCATGGTTCGAGTTAAAATAAGTCTACATCCATGTTGAGCCACCCAGAGGAGATTCTTCCACTATAAGAGAGTCTATACATAACTGATTACAAGAACAAATCAGCCTAATCAAGCCCAGGAAACCTAGAACAACCCTGATCTGTCACTACAAACAACCAGATCTATAAACCCCTCTCACGATTTTAGAAGTATCAATCTTTAATCTCACAAACTTTCACTACACTGCAAATCAAAGACATTAAGGTCTTTTAGATTACAAGAATACACACTTTTTACAAGAGAGAAACAAGATCACACAAAGATCACCACAAGAACTCAATCGCAACAGCAATATCTCTTAAAGAAAAACTCTCAGTTGAAAACCCTAGAAAAGTAGAAAATCATCACGAATGATTCTTCTCTCTCTAGGACTTCCTTTATATAGCCTTATCTTCTAAGTCAGCTTAGCAATCTATACGAACCAATCACAAAATGCCACACCAGCTGAAAATCTGTGAGTCAGCTTATTGATCTGATAAGATCATATCACTTAACAAAACGACACCATTTGAGATTGGATTCTTCTTGGGCTTAGCTGAAGCTGTAGATCAGGTTTCTGATTTCTTGGGCTTCTTTTAGGCTTCTGAACTGGATCACTAAAACATATAGGCTAACTTTCAACAATATCAAATGACTATATCAAAAGAAAACATTTAACATAAAGAAGTGATAAGATTAGAAAGATCAAATACATATAATATACAGCAAAAAATTGAAAACTCAAATGCTTTTCTTTTGTATAAAAGAAGGTGACTAATCAAATACAGATGATGGGTAATTTGAGGAAGAAGCTTCAGATTCTTAGGTGAGTTATATTATTAACAGTAGACCTATTATACAATCCAATAATTTTTCACTTCAATGAAGTCTCAACAACTATGCATGTCTTGGAATGGTATGGAAACCAAAAAAAGAACCCTATCAGCAATTACCTGGGAGCAATTGTTCGGCAAGTCTGGAACAATGCAACTTGAATGAAGCCTCATACAGGTCGGATATCCATCTGCATTTGTACGTTGATATAGACAGAAACATCAACCACATACCATAAACCTTTTATGTGATGCTTGCAGAAGAGGATTAAACTCACTTGACGAAAAGGGACTAGAGGTGTAAGCACTTGAAACTAAGCATACATAAATGTTGTTGTCTCTTGGACATTAGATTTCGACTCTTGTGATAAAACAAAAACTTGTCTATATATATATAACTCAGAGAAACTAACAAACATACTAGTTGCAGAGTAACACTTTTGGATCCATCTACACCACTAGCTATCACAACAACATTGACAGCTCCAGAAATTATACATGGAAACATTTTTTTCATGTTTAGTTGCTTGAGCTGGCATTATTGATGTTATAGACAACAATGAAGATGGAACCAAAAATGGTACTATGCAATAGGTATGTTTGTTTGTTTATATATATATATACGGTGGTTCTTTAGTCATGACGTCCTGACTTTATAATTTCAGGACGTCCAACCACATCGACACATTCACATTAGGCCCACAGCCCCACATTAACAAATACTCACACCAATATGAATGTGTCGTTGTGTTTAGACTTCCTTAACCTAACTTATATATATAATACACATGCCTTTTGTTTTTATCCACAAGAGTATTGAAATCTAACAATGAAGATCACACTGTGTGCTGAGTTTCAAGTGCCTACACCACTTGTCCATGTTCGTCAAGTATCCACTTATACAAGCAGAACATTGACGGTTTATGGTCTGTGTTGATAAGTTTCTATCGATATCAACCGAGAAAGTACCAAAAAATGGTACTCTACAACTGGTATGTTTGTTTCTATAGCACATATGGCTAAACTAGGGTCTCCCTCAACAAGCTCTATATATTTATTTCTGGTTTCCTCAGCTTCAAACAATCTAATTAAAAACGGCGGATTCTAAAATCCTCTGGTAAACCCCAATTAAGACCTGGCAATCTGAAATGGGTCATGACGTCGGGTATCTGGGCATCCAATGCCTCATTCTCTTGCTCAATTTGAAACAAAGCATTTCAAAATATGAGTGTATTTGAGGAGAAACTTACGGGCCTCATGCTGCTTGAACCCGATGCAACAAGAGAGAATGTCAAGATGAGAGACCTGGATGGTTTGGTTACGCTGGGACAGTATCAGGATGCCGGAAATTTGAGGACTTTTCGGGTCTTCCTCTAGACATCCTTGTGGTAATCGTATCTGTGGTCACGATCTCGATGTATCTTTTTGGGGATTGAAGTGGACTTCGATTTGTTTGTCAAGCTGTTGTTGTAGTAAAATACGAATGGATTTGAGAACTTTTTTTTTCCTATATTTCCCTATTTTTAAATGTTTTATCTTTAAAAAAGTCGGAAAAAATTAGTTCTTGGACCCGATTTTTTTTTTAATTTTTTCTATAAATGTATTTCAATGTTTTTATCATCCATACAAAAAATAAAATCAAGATTCAATATATTCTATTAAATTTCATCAAAGGTGCTCAAAGTGTGCATTGTAAAAAGTTTTCATTAGAAAATTACTATATATATATATATATATATATGTATATAGTGTAATTACCAATTAGGTCCTGGACTTTTTTTAAAATTCCAAGTTGTTTACGACTTTTACAAAAGTGACCAAATTGGTCCTTACATTTTTCCCAAGTGCCAAATTAGTCTCTCTAACTAAATTACATAAGTCAATTTTAACTATATATGAGTAAAATTGTACTTTACTCCTAAACAATATAATAATGACACATGCACAATTTTTTTAACACATGAATATTTTTGTTTATTTTATTTGTTGATTTTGGTTTTTGAATAATTTTGACAACAATGCTTGTATAATATTAACAAAAAAAAAACAATTATATAAATATGGTAAAAGACAAAACTGGAAATGAATGGTAACTTTGTTTATAAAATAATTTTGACATTGTCTTATTAAAATATTTTTAGATATTTTTAGAAAATTTTAATTTAAAAAGGCATAAATGGTGTTTCATTAATAATATTTTTGGATTTTGTTGTAATTATAATTTTGAATTTAAAGCATGAAAGACACAACAACTTTGCTCTAATATGATAAATAAATGGTATTTACGTACTTTAAGTAAAATTGTTAAAGTTAAATATTATATTTAATACCGTTAAACAGTTAGATGGACCAATTTGGTCACTTCTGAAAAGTGAGGGACTAATTTGGCACTTGAAAAAAATGTGAGGAACAATTTGGTCACTTTTGTAAAAGTCACAGACAACTTGGAAATTAAAAAAAAAATCCAGGACCAAATTGTTAATTGTGATATATATATATATATATATAGTCATTTCCTCCTTAGACCGTACTGATATAATTTATATCAGTACTTTTCATGTAGACCACTGATTATGGAGAAGTTTTGATAAGTGCATACATTTTGAGTCAAATTATATAAATCTAATGGTTCACATCCAAAACGCTGATGAAGTTATATCAGTGCATACTGACTTGAAAATTTATGTATATATATATATATATATATATATATATATATATATAAGATAGGATATAGAACACCAATGTAACCATACACCGTGTAAAAAATATTGTGATCGTAATTTGAAAAAGTGTGATCCAACCTTCGATCGTAATATTTCCTACACGGTATACAGATACACCAGTATTCTATAAATTGTCTCATATATATATAAATATATATATATATATATATATATATATATATAATTTCACGGTAAGCAGAAGCAGAGGTCTTTGTTTGTCTTTGTTTTTACCGTACTTACTGAGTTATAGATATACAGATTTCAAAAATCCTTTGTCTCTCTCTATGTCTTTAGCTGTCTATCTTTCTCACTGTTGGGATCTACACAAGGGAAAAATATATTAATATCAACATATAAATATATAATAATAATATACAAATACTAAAGGAAATATGTGTGTGAAAGACAAATAATTAATAAATGAAAAAGTAAAACATGATAATAAAATAGTCAAAATGAGTTTTTATAAAGAAAAAAATTAAATAAAATCTAAGAAAACACTAACCCATTGTCAATTCTAAAAGTCTTAACTTTCTTAGAGGTTTGGTTTTCAACCAACATCTTCCAAGCTTTGAAGCTCTCAAAAGCTTGATCTTTGGACTTTAAAAGATAAAGCCAAAGTTTCCTATAGTGGTCATCAATAAGGGATAGAAAATATCTGTCCCCTCCATGAGATGGGACCTTTGAAGGTCCCCACAGATCAGAATGAACATATTCTAGAATATGTTTTGAGGTATGTACTATTGTCACTGTTTTTGGCAGCCACATTAGCAGCTTCATTAATGACAGTTTCACCTCTAAGAACATATAACCCATTCTTCTTGTCACCTTTAAGGACAACAAGAAAACCCTTAGAGGCTTTTAGAACACCTCTTTCAGCCTTATAAGTGTATCCATCTTCATCTAAGGTACTTTTAGATATTAGGTTTCTCTTAAGGTTTGGCACAAATCTGACATTACTAAAAACCCTAATCATTCCATCATACATTTTAATTGCCACAAAATTTATATCTTCCACATCACAGTGTTGATTGTTTCCCATCAACACACTGCCACTTTTGAGTTCTTGGAACTCAGTGAACCAGTCCTTTCTATGACACATATGGAAGAAACAGCCTGAGTCTAGAATCCATTCAAAATCCATGTTCTCAGTACTAACAACTAATACCTCACTAGGTTTATAGGATTTAGATGCAATAGCAGCATCACCATCAAATTGAGTTTTATCTTGAACTTTCTTTTTAAACTCATAACAGTATTTTTTTTAATATGACCCTTTTTGCCACAAAAGTAGCATTTTCTAGAGCCATTTCTGTTCCTAGATTGTGACATATGATTAGGGGTCTTACTTCTATGTTTATTCTTGTTGTTAGAATGATTATTATTGTTCTTAACAGGCTGCCTACCTCTAACAAATAGGTTATCACCATTATCCTTCTTTGTTATTTTCAGCTCTAAATCCTTAGACTTAAGAGCAGACACACACTCTTCAAGGGATAAAGAAGTTCTGCCATATTTAATGGCAGCCTTGACATCTTTAAAGGAGTCAGGCAGTGAGTTTAAGAGGATAATGACCTCATTTTCATCACTGAGTTTCTCATTGTCCCCAGCATTAGCTAACTCTATAGTCATCTTCTTGAATTCATCAAGATTCTGTCATAGGTTCTTACTAGGGTCCATCTTAAAGCCAAATAATCTTTCCTTTAGATAAATTTTATTAGTTAACGATTTAGTTAGATAAAGACTCTCTAAGTTTTTCCAGACATCATAAGCAGTAGTCTCATCATTAACCTTCCTAAGTTCATTATCAGATAAGTTCAAAATTATTGTACCTAAGGCCATTTCTAGCATATCAGATTTCCGTTCCTCAGTTAAACTACTAGGCAATTTTCCAGGGCCTTTAATGGCTTTGAGAATTTTCTGCTGGGAAAGAATGGCTTTCACCTTTCTTCTCCATATGCCAAAATCCCCAGAGCCATTGAATTTATCAATTTCAAATTTCATGGCAAAGCAATTTGAATTAAAATTACCAAAGTTACTAAAATCAGAAGGTTTTACCTCAGATTCGCTACTGGTAACTTCACTGCCTGACTCTTCTTCTCCAGCTGAGTCTTCAGAGTTTGAAGGCTCTGCAACTAGAGGGATTCGGTCCTGGTTGTTTGCATTTGGTCCCGATTAGAGGCTCTGATACCACTGTTGTAAATCTTGGTCACTACTGGACCCACATATTTACCACACTACCTGATTTTCTTACACAAATATATCCGGCAAGGAAAAAAGACTAACAACAAAACCAGATATAACTACACTACTCAACAAATAAAGAATTATGTTCTATTATCTATTAAAACTGCAAGATTCACGAGCAGTCCCAAGAACAGATTACACAATAACAAGTAGTCAAAAAAAGGATCAGAACCAACAAACTTATTCTAAAGACAATATGAGAATACAAAGATTCTCACCAAACCAGAAACAAAAATAGATGCGGAACATAGAACAGATTAAAGGAAAAATAACAAGAAAGCAGTAGAGACCAGAACAAATGAAAAATAGAACAGAAAAGTAAATCAAGGCCAGGAATTATCATGGTTCGACTCAAAATGAGTCTACATCCAAGTTGAGCTCCTCAGAGAAGCTCTCTCCACTATATAGAATGTTTACAACCCAAGAGATTACTCTAATTAACCCAGATCAAGCCTAGAAAACACAAGAGAGCCAAGACCTGTTACCACTAGAGCAATCAACCTTATTTCTGACCTAATCGATGATTTACAGAAGAAGGATCTCATAAATCTCTCTTCACCAGATTTTAAAAATCACATATGCCTCTATTTACAACAACAAAAATCTCTCTGAAACTTACAAGAAACTCACAGTATTCATTCAAGAACACAAATAGTCACTAAGAACTTTTGAGAGAAAACCCTAATTTTCACAAGAATGATTTCGTAAATCAGTTTTTCTCTCCTGTATGCTTTTATAGCCTCATCTGCTGAGTCACTCATGTAATCTGGCACACCAATCACCACATGCCACTTTGGATTACCTCACGTACTTCATAACCTTATCAGACTCCTTCTGATAAGTCTCACAACGGCACATCACCAATTTGGTCAATAAAGATCTGACTGAAGCTGTATGTCTTAGGGCTTCTGGTTCTGGGCCTATAATCTGGATTATTGTCTTAGGCCTTCAAAGAATCATGTTAGGCTAATATCTTCACAAATTCCACCTTAGCCCAACTACTTCCATATAATAGAGACAGCTTCTCCAAGGTACCTGCTCAAGACTTAAATAAACAGATCAGCCATAATCACCTATTATCTAATATGGCAAACCTCATAAGGGAAAATGATAATTTCCCTTCTAATTTTTTTATCTAGATTATCAAGTTATTGGTCGTAGTTTGAAGAATTGATATACAAACAAGTGAAACAACTTATATTTGGTTTCGAAATTTCTTCAAGAGAATGTCATTCTCTATATAAAGCTTTCTCTAAAGACAGCTACTGCATATCCCTATTGTATGCACCTCTCTTCCCACGTTAGCGGTGAGAGTTCGAATTTCATCATATGTATTTTACAAATATGTGTGAAAAATTCTCCCTAATAATGTGAGGATAGATATCCAAATTGCAGTAGGTCTTAATAGATCCCTAACCCGTTCGATATCAAATTTCAAATATATATGATCACGGCCCTTCAAAATTTGAGTATATAACTCAAAGAAAATTTGTCTTGTACTTCAATACATGTCAATAAAATCTATTATTTTCTAAAATGTAGGAAATATGTTCTCATTTTATATAATAAATGGGGAAAACAGGAATAATGAAAAAATAATAATAAAAATACGAGAGAGAGAGCCTTGAATGATAGACAAATTAATGGATTGGCTAAGTATTTGAGTATCCAGAAAAAGGAAAGAAAATAAAAAAAATAGATGAAAAGAATCACTTTCACCTATACTCTCTTGGTTGCATTGCATGTGACATGTTTATTCTTCCAGAATTCCTAAAAAATAAACGAAATTAATTTATTCATAAAATATATTATCTCAACCATCTTCAAAAGAGTAAATGATGTACATCTTAATTGAGTGATGATACATTTTTTCAACTATATTTATATTATAATTCGAGTTTTATTTTAGTTGGCGTGTGAATGCATTTCTCATATATTTACATACAGAAATAAACATCTTATAATTCTTTAAAAAAAAAAGCTTATAAACTTTTCAAAAGCATCTTTCGAGTATCCAAGAATGATCTTTGAATTAATTATTCGTACAACATATAATGAGATGGGTGTTACATAAATTAATGGATCATAAATTAAAGGTACATGAATTGCTTGAACACATTTTTTCTCTAAAAAGGCATATATTTTTCTTATAAAAGGAGTACGTTAAAATAATGTCTTTAATAGATACATCTTTAGTT
The DNA here is from genome assembly GCA_033220585.1 of Dipteronia sinensis. Classification (NCBI taxonomy): domain Eukaryota; kingdom Viridiplantae; phylum Streptophyta; class Magnoliopsida; order Sapindales; family Sapindaceae; genus Dipteronia; species Dipteronia sinensis. The sequence continues at coordinate 55,178,468 of CM065639.1, forward strand.
CCTTTTAAAAAAAAATACAGCTTTGGTGTTCTCATACCCTGATTCGAAAGTTAAGTACGATTTCAATTTTAATTATAAATGATCATGTAGTCAGTAAAAATTCAGGAAGATAAGGGTAAGGATTAACTTATATAAAAAATTGCTATTGTTTTTAAAGGTTAGGAAAATGTTTGAATAACGAGAAAAAGTTGGTCTGATAGTAAATCTCTCACACATATACCACTAGATTGGTCCGATGGTAAACCGCTCACACATATACCATTAGGTTACGAGTTTGAGGTCCCCCTGAAAAATAACCTCGAATTAATATAATACTTCAAAAAACAAAACACAAAATAAAAAACAAAAAAAAAAAACAAAAAGAAATATGCTTGAGTATGTTAATAAAAATGGATATATACTGAAATTAAATAATATTAGAAAAGTATATATAAACTATTGATATACACAACCAATCAACCTAAAGTAAAACTTCTGAATATGATGAATATTTATAAAATTGTTGAAGATATTTTGACATTTTTCAGAGTCCCTTCACAATTTTACTTTTGAAATTTTATAATAATTTGAGATTTGAATTACGGAAACATAACTCAAACCTATAATCTCATTGTACAGGTACAAGAGACATACCAATAGGACCAACCTTATCTCATCAAGCCTATTAACAAATTTTAAAACCAGTTAAAGTAGGTTGAAATCAGTCAAACATGACATTAGTGAATAAAATTTTAAATCATAATATCTTACATTTATATAATAAATACACATGTTAAAACAATAAACATTTATGATATATTTTATCAAGACAGAAACCAAACACATGGTGCTACTCTGGAGAAGTAAAATTCAAGAATCCGGGACGATAAAAGGAAGGCTAAGGTTCAATGATTCCTTTTAAAAACTAGACATGAAGAAGTTTCATGAAAGAATCGAAACGAAAACGTAAGCATCAATTATTTGGCAATGCATCATTAAAAGGAAACCTAACAAGATCTCTGGTTCCGTTCGGATGACCAATACCAGTCTCAATAACCCAGAAAAAAGGGATTTACCATCCCGAAAATTGGGAAAACAACAGCCACAACAACACTACTGACTGACCAATTGAAAACAAACTTTCATCTTTTGAGGGTGCAGTGTATACTGGAAATTGTCTCATCATCTCTGCAAATTTTATTCCAATGGGAAAATTAACAGCTGTGATCAGTGATGATCATCATCATCGCCATGTCCATCTGGAGGTCCTCCTGGGCCCACCACTTCCAGCTGTCAAACCATAAAAACAAAACAGTTAACAACATTTCTGCAATGTTGAGAACAATTCGGTTATTTTTCTTTGAAGCATTATGATTTATGAACATGGAGAAGCAACAAAGGCCACTTTGGTTTGTTCTTTCTTAACATTACCGCCATCCCAGGCTCCCCCCAACCGACAGCTTTAAAATATAAAAAGGTGATAAATAGAACATCATGACACTGGAATCCCATACAACCTCAACAGATGAAATCTTATTCCAAAAAGAAAATTCAATTAATTGTATGAGACCTCAACTCGTTGATGATCACGATCACAGGTGTATATTATGAGGCAACCAAATTAATACAAAATTTTGTAAACACTGACCATGCGATGTTTAGAATGAACATGGAGAAGCTAATGCAGATTGCAGATAATGGTTTGCAAATCTTGGAATTTCGAGGCAATGGCTTCCCGGGCAATTTAATTCACCAATTGGCTATGATAAAGTTAGCTAATCAATTAAAGTTTGATCCTCCACTTACCACAAAGTACTGCGAACACACTGGGCATTCATGTGGCTTGCCTTTCTCCAGCCAAAACCAGACAACATCATGCTCATCCTCTGCAAGTAAAAACAATAAGAAATATTGTTATTGATAAATATTATAAAATAATAACCTTTTGTACAAATTGGATAAAGGCATACATGCACACCCATGACAAAGGAAAAAAGAAGAGATAAGAAAAACCCACCTTCTTCACCACCAGGGCATCCAACTATTCTTTTGTCGTAGTAGGAACCGATAACAGCTGGGGATTCCTGCAAATAAGACATGTGAAAAAAATACATACAAATGTCAAATTGTCAAGACCTAAGCATAAACCAAAGACATAGCTACTTCAATCAACTGGGAAATATATATACACCACATGTAAGGCACTAAGGCTCAAGATGAATTGGAATTAGGATGTGATCAAATATATTAACTGACAAAGACTTGATACAACTTAATTGTACCAAACTATAATGGTCTGTCAGGTCATATAATTACTGGATCCATTCAATTATCAATAAGTTCACAATTTTTCTTTGTTACCCTATGTGGTTTTTGTCTGTCTAAGTGGACTTCTTGTTCATTCTTGTATAGGTTGTGTTGCTACATCCTAAGTTCTTTGTATAAGGAACTTTAGTAATATTTCTATTTTTGCAATAAATTTTTGTTTTCTATAAAAAATAAATAATTCCATGGGAAGAGGACAACGGCACGTAAGGACCGGATCAAACTAAACTCTCACAAATTGTTTGCAATAGTTTTATATATATATATATATATATAAATGTGTGTTTGTATGTGTGTGTATGTATATATATATATATATATAGAGAGAGAGAGAGAGAAGGATCGCTAATATAAAGTAACATGCAGGAAGTCTTGATCATATCACAAAACTCGTCAAGACTACCATGGACGATTAAGACTATGACAAAGATGTTCAAGACTTCCTACGCATAACCTACTTCAAAACCTGCACTGGCAAATCTCTCTCTCTACACAATCATATTACAAAACTCATCAAGACGACAAGACTCTAACAAAGATGTTCAAGACTTCCTGCTTTCAAGGATCCCGCACCGGTAAATCTATATATCTATTTAACAAAATACCACATTATAAGATCAAATTTGGTCAAGGCCATTAATCAACCATATCTTAAGGGACACTTAACTCATCAAATCATTTAAGACCAAGAAAATAAGTAAATATATATAAGTATGTGATATAAGAACAAGTTTCATCAAGACGATTAATCAACCATATGGCCACTTAACTCATCAAATCATTTAAGAACAAAAAATAGACAAATTCATGTGATGAGAGGGCAAATATATCATCTTTACATAATTAAGAGAAGGAAATAATTCACTCTGCTATTCCGGACA